>PVKA01001268.1:0-152391 GCA_004027165.1 Ctenomys sociabilis
TTTTTTTTTTTTTTTTTTTTTGTGGTGCTGGGGATTGAACTCAGGACCCTACACTTGCCAGGCAGCACTTATTCTGCTGAGCTATCTCCCTGACCCTATATTTGATTATTTGGGAAATTTCAAAAAAGTGTTGATGCTAAAATTAAGAGATACTGTTTTAAATAATCTGTTATGCATCCTGGGCCATAAGGATTCTTAAAATCTCTGATGGGTAGGCAAGATTGACAAGCATTGATTTAGGGACTTGATTCTGTCCTGGCATAAAAATTAAATTCAAGTGCTAGCTGGGTCTTCTTGGGTTTTGGAAGTAAAATGATAGATTCAGTTAAGAGAATTGACATTTGCATGACATTTTATAGCCTCACAGTGTCCTAATTTACGTGACTTTCTTTTGCCTCTTTGATAAGTCTTTTAGTCGATAATCATTGTCAAAGGTGTACTGTGCTTCTGCTGTTGCAAGCAGAGTGATAGGTAGTATATTTGCCTCTTAGAAATATTATATGTAGGTAATATTTTTCCTAGCATCCTTTCTCTTGATTTGTGTTCTTCTCTCCATCTAAAATGTCCTCTCTTCCCATCTGTGTATTTAAATCCTAAATCCATCCTGTGTCTTTCCTGGTTCATTTCTTTCCTACAGTACCTTAAGAAATACTATGCCAGTTTCCACAGACTGTTATAGTCATCCATGAAAATATATGACTTCTCTCTGACATCATGACAACTACTTCTGTCTTAATTTGGGAATATAAAGTATTTATAGTCTTATTTTTCACAGAATATAGATCTTTGGACTGTCTGCTGCTCAGTTCCTGTTAGAAGCTGTCCTGTAAGAAAACACATTCCTACATTTCTATAAGGCTGTGTAATTCATCAGTTCTTTTAGAATAGTGATTGTGATCTTTCTTTGAAGCAGTAACTTCTTTGAAAATTCACTGCAAAGTGTGGTCTTTGTGGAAAAATCATGTGTTAGTTAGGGAAACGAATGGGTAAGGAAATTTAAAAAGAGGTAACAACGCATATTATGTATGTGCACCTATTTCCTAAGGTGATTGTAAGATGTATGTACTGAAAATACATACTAACAAAGAAGTGTTCTCAAAAATGTACTGACCCCTTAGGTCAAGCTTAATATTGAGGAAGATGACCATGTTATTTTGTTTCCTTTGGTTAACTTACTCTTACTAACTTTGTTATGCTTCAAGACGTACATAATAGGCAGTTATGCTTCATAAAGTGTTGAGAGATATTTGTAAACCAGTTGTATGGAATTCACTTTTGTTCTTATTGAAGTGGTATTGAAAACTGTATTTGTTTGACTGCTTTTTCAGTGTGAGGTTTCAATCCATTGGTGGAGTGAAATTTGGTGATTCCAACCAGTATTCCTTGGTTTTGTATTGTTTTGCTTTTTTACTGTTACATTTAAACATTAATAGTTACATTGTTATTATGTTTTGCTCTTTCCATTTGGTAAGCATTGTTTCATTAAACTTTTTAGCCCTTTATGTAATATGTATGTTCTAGTTGCTATGAAAAATACATCACTGTTGTGTGAATAAAATTGAAAGGCTACTATGTTTTATACTTTCTCTTATTAAACTATAGGGATGAATGAAAAAATAGGTGTTTATAAATAAAATTTATTACAATAAAAGTCATTGTCATTAATTCCTCTCAGTGTTCTCACCCACATGAGTGCTTCTAACACATTTATCCCATCATTCCTGCCACTGTATAAAGCAGTTCTGGCAGTCTTTCATTAGTATTTTTATGAGATATGATAAACAGTGAATTCTTTTGTGTGCCACACAAAGGAAAGGCAGATCCATAAAACATTATGTTGTGTCCTCTTCAAACTTATTCACTAGATTTAGCACTGTACAACTTCTGTTTTTTCTCCAAAATAAAAAATAATAGGTAAATGTTCTGAATTGATTCAGGTCATTGAAGAGCTTCAATAGTTAATTAAAGAAATGAAAAAGGACTTCTAGAATTGCTTCAGAAAGTAGCAACATTGGTGGGATAAGTGTGTTAGACATGTGTCTTTTATTGTAATTAAATATTTTTTTCATTTTTATTTGGCACAGGGTCTCGCTACGTAGCTCAGACTTGTAGTGATCCTCCTACTTAAACTCCAGCTATCTCCTCAGTCCCTATTATAATAAATTTTTAAAGACTTAAGTATTTATTTCCTTGCAGACTGAAAGAGGAAAAAGCTTTTCTCCTTATTCTCATGTATAAAATTGGAATATTAAACTGGTCCTGTATGGAATTCTAAGTTATGAATATCCTTAAGTGACACCTTAGTAACTTTTTTTTGCAGTGGAATGAAAAGGTGTTTATCAAACACTTTCATGGAGGGCTGGGAATGTGGCACGATGGTAGAGCATTACCTAGCCTACATGAGGCTCTGGAATTGATTTCTGGGTTCTGTGTAGTGATGACATGATGGGACACATGGAATAATACAGGTCAATATTGTTTTCTATACTGTGACATCAGAATCCCTTTGAAGTCTTAAATTCTTCATGTTAAACATTGTATGATCTTGGCTGCTTTGTAATATTTAGTATGTATCAAAACATTTTTGAACAAAATGATAAATTTCATTTGATTAGGGTAAACCAGTTTGTATAGCGAAAAATGTCTAGACAAAGAAGATTTACAAAAATGTAGGAAATTGCAGTTTTCTGAATTTGTCACTAGGGATTGTATACTTATTAAGATTTTCTCAGTGGTGTTTGTTTAGAACATAGTATTTGGGGTTAGGGTTGTAGCCTGGAAGTAGAACACTTTCCTAGTATTTACTAGGTTCTTGAATTCCATCTGCAGCACAATAACAAAACTCATAGCATTTGCCATTTTGGATTTTTAGTAGTCATTTAAAACTGAAAACAGTTCTTCACTATACTTACTTGGCCATATTTAACATAAACTTTAAAAGGGACAGGGTTTTCAGTTAGTGCATACAGTGCGAGCCTGACAAGAACGAGGTCCTGACTTCAATTCCCAGTTCCAAAAAAAAGAAAAGAGTAAAATAAACTTTAATAGATAAATAGTTCCTTGTGGCCCAGAATGTTTGAAAACCAAATGTCCTTACAGCTCTAGTTTTAATCTTTACAGCCTTTAATAACTTGGATAATTTTCAGTTTTAAATTGCAAGTCAAACAAAGTTGGGAGAGTTTGTCTTGATAGGAATCAAAGCAGAAGTAGAGAGGGGACAAATCTTGTGATGGTAGTGCAAGAAAGTAGGAAGTGAAATAGTATAAGTTTTTGACCGTGTGGTCTAGGGAGCAGTAAGTGATGAGGCAAAATATATGTGTATATCTGCTGAGATAGTGAAGTCCTGAGGGCTGATGTGTGCTTTACTGAGTAGTAGACATAGCTCTTATTTTTTCTTTTTTCCCATTCCACATCCCATCTTTTATTTCTAGATAAAATATATTCTTGTTTTCAAGGTAGTTTTAAGCATCCATTTTTCTTAAGCCATAATTGAGGAAGTCACAGTCAATCTTGGAGGTTCTCTCTCTTTATCTTGTACCAAAAAAAAAAATCCAGCAGATTCAATATTGGCATTCATCATCTGTCAATCCCTTCACGCATCCTTGAAATGAATTGAATTTGGAATTCTCAACATTTTCTGCATCAATAAAATAAGGTGTGGAATTAGATGTCTTCCTTACACACTGGACTTGTAGTCGCCATTTGGACCGGGTTTACAAGATGGGGAAGTAGAGATGTTTTTTGGCCAGAGTCTCTTAACAGTACAGATGTAAAAGAGAGATTGAGACTACAAGAAGGCTGGCTGTTGACTGCAGGGCACCTTTGCCTGCCTTGGTGGTGGCATTAGTTGGATTTGGGATAGTAGAGGTGTTCTGGGAGGTGTTACCTGAAGGTGGCATGGCAACCGTTTGGTTTGAATAAATCTGCTTGGGTAGAAGCAGTGCCAGGAGTCCCAGCCCCAGCCTAGCCACCATCGTTCTGCCCATGAACGCTCTGTCGATGCGCTGACATAGCTCTTTATTTTAAGCTTTAGGGTAAAAATTAGGAGACAGCTAGCTTTACCTTACAGGTATTTGGGTTTTTGTTATGTGTCAGTGTTAGAATGTTTACTAGTTATATTTGAGGAGGTATGTTGAATGAAATCACTGTTGTTTTTTGGGATCGTAGAGGAGGGAATCTAGAAAGTCAACAATCCACCCATAAAATTAGACAGGGCTGGCCAGATAGCTCAGCAGATTTCAGCACCTGCTTAGACAGACACAGTAGCAGGGAGGGGTTCAGTCCCTGGTGTGCCTTGCTGGCCCCACCCCCTGGGCAGGCCTAGATGGCTGTTGAGACTGGGCATAGTGGCGCACACCTGTAATTCCAGCTCTGGAGAAGCTGAACACGGGTGGATCACTACGAGTCCAAACTTCGTAGTGAGACCCTGTAGACCCTGTACTAAAAATGACCAAAAAAAGAGAGAATTTGTTTAATATGAAATAAGAAAGTCAGTTTGTCAAGGGCTTGTAATAGTTGACTAGATTTGAGTACATTTCAAATGTATATATAGGGCTATATTTATGAATATAAAATAACTTGTTGAGCATCTTAAGGTCCAGTTCAGATAAACTTTCACATACTCCAAGAAATATCTGCAGTTTCTCAAAGATGAATTATCTTACTAGAAGAGAAGCATTTCTCAAAGGAAAGGGGTCTTAGAGTTTTTGGGATCCGAACCATTAAGGTTTGAAAGTTTTGCCATTTTGTTTTATTTAGATTTGTGATTATTCTGAATCTTAACTTTATCGTGTCTGACAGGAAATATTTCTAAGTTGAGGATTTTTGTGACATTTAGGTGTAGATTAGGTATCCAGCAAATGGTGGCTGTTACTATTAGTCCTTTTAAATTTCTGACTGGAAGGATCTTTTTTGAGGAAGAATTTTACTGTATAGTTAAGGCTGGCCTGGGACTCACTGTCTAGCCCAAATTGGTTTTGCACTCACACCAGTCTTCCTGTGTCAGCCTCCTGAGCAGAGAAATTGCAGACATGCACCACCATAACTGTCTCTAAGGTACTTTTAATAATTTTAGTTCTAAAAGTTGTAAAGGTGCAGTTGTTTACAACTGAAAGATGAAGAGAAATGTGTCTATTTTGCATCTACTTTCATTGCCCACACTTACAAGTGACTTGTCTATTTTGTTAGGCATATGAACTTTCACAGTGTTGCAACATTATTTTAAATTTTAACTTACTAGATTTTCTTGTTAAGTTTGCACCATTGTTTGGTGGCTGGACTATTTTTCCATATCCTCATATATGTTGTTAAATCTTAAAGGGATTGTAAATCAAACTAATTGTATGGTAGATGTTTTCATTCAAATTTTTCTAGCTAAAGTCAAGGTATCAGATATTAAAAATTGATTTTCCTTTTTTATGTTTTCTGATGCTTAGAATGTATCACTAAGGAAAATACCCTGAATCTGTTAAAGTAAACTTTTTATAAACCTTTTAGGGGATCTTGAAGTGACTATATAATAGAATTATGACATTTGTTACAATTGTAATAAATGACCAACATTTTATTTTCAGTTTATCTAGCATTTTTCTTTTTTTTTTTTTTTTTTTTTGTCTTTTTGAGACAGGGTCTCACTATGCAGTTCAGGCTGGCCTTAAGCTCTCTTTGTAGCTCAGGCTGGTCTCGAACTCACAACAATCCTCCTGCCTCAGCCTCCCAAGTGCTGGGATTACAGGCCTGCGCCACCACGCCCGGCTTATCTAGCATTTTTCTGATTCTGGTCTGAGAACAGAGTGGACACTGGCCAAGTGGATACTGTCTAAAAGTAGTAACTAAGACAAAGATCTACACTAATACCCACAATTTACTATAATAATAATAATTGCTAGATGTGTTGGTTCCAAGTTACTTATAAAAGTTTATAAAATCAATGGAAAGAAATAAGGTCTAATTCAATGAAATTTGTTGTGCCCTATTTTAAAGTACAGGTCAAAGAACTTTAGATTTTATTGCTCATTTAAAATTTTAATTCTTTTTCAAATATCTAATGAGGTGAAAGCTGAATTGGTTTAATTTTTATATTATAGGAGATTACCTGGAGCAATTGATGTTATTGGACAAACTATAACTATTAGCCGAGTAGAAGGAAGACGACGGGCAAATGAAAACAGCAACATCCAGGTTTAGTATTTTAAAATGAGTTTTATAACTAAGATACTCTAATGTAATTTAGAATTTATGATTTCTGGATCTTAGGTTTTTCTCTTATTATAAGCTTAGTGCTTTTTATTTATTTATTTTTTTGTCTTTTTTTTTTTGAGACAGGGTCTCACTGCAGTTCAGGCTGACCTTAAGCTCACTTTGTAGCTCAGGCTGGTCTCGAACTCACAACAATCCTCCTGCCTCAGCCTTCTGAGTGTTGGGATTACAGGCATGCACCACCACGCCCGGCCTAGTGCATGTTTTTATGTTGATAAAAAAATTGGATAAAAGTAGTAAGCCTCATCTAAATGTCTCTAATTTTTGTAAGACATTTTTTACTAACTAAGCAAAATCAAGATACTGTTTTCAATATATTTTTGTGTATCCTTTTTCATGCAAATAGTATTTCCATATTAATCTGTAAAATACTATCTAACCACAATGATTGCTTTCTGAAATTTGCCATCATATATTTAGTGTGACTTCTAGAAAAGCATTCCTTTGTCTTCAGAATGAAAAAGTGAGAAGAAATGAGATATGAGTAAATTGGACAACTAATTTTAGAACTTTAGTAACAGAGCCTGCCACATGTCAGCTTGACCATCCTTTTGCATCATTTATTCCCTTTTTCTGATTACCTTAAAATATATTCAAAATATTCTCTTTCTTTAGTGTATTCAGAGTGAAAGATAAGCCTCTATTACTTTCTCCCTTCTTTTTTTTTTGGCGGAATCAGGGATTAAATTTAGGCCCTTGCATTTGCCAGGGAAGTGCTTATTCCACTGAGCCATCTCCCCAGCCCCTCTCCCTTCTTTTAAAATAGTATGATGTCTTAAAACATTTTTTGTTCCCTAATTTAAGAATAGATTATATAAATAAATCTAACAAAAATTACTGTATTGAAATGTAGGAAGAGTTCATGAAAAAAGGAGTCTCATCTGCTTTACTCAGCAAGAATTCAAGAAATAGAAATTAAATATATAGAATTATATTAGCAGTTTTGTTATTTTCAAAATCTGTTTGTACATGAAAAACCTTTAAGCAGCTTGTCAGATGTTCACTAGATGCCATGTTATTTGCCATTATGTTTCAGTAAGTTTGGCATGCTTTTGATGGTGTCCATTCCTTACCTGTTCACACAGACACACACTTCTTTTCAGATACTGCTTTTATTTTTGAAGTAGGAATTCTTGTTCGGTTTTGAGTGTTTTATTTTTTTCTTTGAGATTGGGTCTTGCTGTGTAGTTCAGGTTGGCCTTCTACTCACTATGTAGCCAGACTGGCTTCAAACTCACTGCAGTTTTCCTGCCTCAGCTTCCAAGTGCTGGTATCACAAGTGTGTGCCACCACACCTGGTCCTGGAACCTTTGTTCTTAAAGTTACATGGCTCACATGAAAAAATCGCCTACATGTCTTATTGCCTATTAACTTCTTAACTGTGGAAACCTGCTTTACAGTCTCCCAGCACCTGTTGAAGATAGCCTTTCCTACAGTGAATGTATGACATGAGGTCTTGTTAATTTCGTAGGGTATCTGTGATTCATGATTATATTGCCTTAACTTGCATATTTAACTGTTGTTAGTAACAACTATTACAGTTTACATTAAATACTTATTTGGATTTTTAAAAATCATTTATTAATAAAATCGTTTATTAATAGGCTTTCCTACAGTGAGTGTATGACATAAAGTCTTGTTAATTTCTTAGGGTATCTGTGATTCATGATTATATTGCCTTAACTTTTGTATTTAACTGATGTATAGTAACAACTATTACAGTTTACATTAAGTACTTATTTGGAGTTTTTTAAATCATTTATTAACAAAGTTTTCATGAAAATCCAATTTTTTTGAGTGAAATTAATTTTATAAGATTAACCTTAGAAAACAACATTTACTCATCCCTCTAATGACCTGTCCTCTAATTTTAGGTCCTTTCTGAAAGATCTGCTACAGAAGTAGACAACAATTTTAGCAAACCACCTCCATTTTTTCCTCCAGGAGCTCCTCCCACCCACCTTCCACCTCCTCCATTTCTTCCACCTCCTCCAACTGTTAGTACTGCTCCACCTCTGATTCCTCCACCAGGTAAGTAAGAGGCATATTAGTTTATCCCCAGCAGATTTACCCTGGAACTAACCTTTGTATCTTGTTATTTTACCATAGAAGGATAATTATAGAAAACAGTTTAGAAATAAAAGAATTGTCCTACAAGTATGATCATGATTCCTGAACTAGTTCCTGCTAATTTTATATATATATATATATATATATATATATATATGTGTGTGTGAGTGTATATACACACATACACATATATACACATATACATACATACACACACACATATATCCTTACTGAATTGTATACTATATGTCAACTTGTTCTTTTTTTTTTATTAACGTGTTCTGAAAAACTTTTAAAGGTAATATTAGCAATAGAGTAAGTCCAAGAAATTATGTCCTTTAAAGAGATGGAAACTAAAATTTGAGCTTGGTTTCCTTTTAGGTGATTAGTGCTGGTTGCCAGGAACCTGGCATTTGCTTAATTTTAAAGACAGATGAATATGGTAAATTTTAAGAAATCTTTTCAGTTAATTTTGGTGATTAAAAACCAGGTTAGTGGTGAAAGAAAAAAAAATTACAAGCAATACCCAAATTTATACTTTTAATCTTTTATCCAATGGCCTTTTTTCCTACTAAAATTTCAATATTATAATGTTCCCTTTTTATAAACGTAACAATATTGATTACTTTCTTTCTAGGGAGAACGACAATAGTAAATAATAAAAATGAGCTGCTTTTTCTGATGAGAATTGCATAGAGACATACATTAGGATTTGCTTTCTGTAAATGACATCAGTTCACACTAGAGAACCGTAATCTATCACTTACTTTTCTTTATAAGAAAGCTGTTTTTGCTTCAAGGTACCACTGTGGTCAGAGTCAAATTAATATCTCTAAATATCAGTTATCTTTGCCCTTCATCTGGATCACCTTTGATTTTTTTCCACTTTTATCTCAATTCTCAAAGAAGATGAGAAAAATACTCTAAAAAGTGGTTTCCAGCTTTAGACAATCTGTTGTTTGAAAATAGAGGAAAAGAGAATGGATTAAATGTGCTTATGCCAGCCAATGTGATTTCTAAAGTTCAGTGATTTTCTTATTCCAATACTTACATTGAGCACAAACCATGAGTTGGGATTGGTCTATGGTTCTTGAGTCTTTGCTCAGAATTAAGCAATGAAAAGAGATTATGTGATTCTTAATGAAGACTTAGTGTGATTCATGAATAAATCTATTGTCCTCTAAAAAACTGAAATGTAATTAACTTTGAACCTTTTTTTTAACCTTTTTTGATAAGACTAAAATTTATTAATGTTTGGGGGGCCAGGGAGATGGCCCGGCAAAAAAACAAAAAAATTATTAATGTTTGGGTAATAGTCCTTTTCCCTAATTGCTTTAAAATCCTATTTAAGCTTTACTGGACACAAACAGCTACTTAAAGATTTGTTTTATAAAGTGTGATTGATTAATTTTTGACGTCATAGGATTGAACTCAGGATCTTTGAACTCAGCTTCAATCCCAGTCCTTTTTATTTTCATAATATTTTATTTTGAGATATGGTCTTAAGCACCCAGGCTACTTTTGAATTTGTTATCTTCCTGCCTCAGCCTCCAAGATTGCTGGGATTATAGGTACATGCCACCATGCCCATCTTTTTTGAAATTTTTTACAATCTCTTAATTGACAAATAATTATACATGTTTATGGCTACTGTGTACTATTTTAATATATACATTGCATAAGAGCTTTAAAATTATTGTATGTGTCACTATAACAGTTAAAATCTGTTCTTTTAATAACTTTTTAAAACATATAATTGCTAACTATATAGTGACCATGCTGTGAAATAGATGTCTGGAACATTGTTTTTCCTGTCTAATTTAAACTTTCTACCCCTTGAAAAATGCTTCCTATTTTTTACCCTCACCCCAGCTTTGTAACCTCTGTATTACTGTGTACTACAAGTTAGACCTTCTTTGATTTTTAAACTCATAAAGGATTTGTTTTGCTGCTGTTGACTTATTTCACTTAGCATAATATCCTCCAGATTCATGAATGTTGTCACAAATAACAGAATGAAAGAATTTTCATGTATACTATCTAGTATAGTATATCTGAACCAGTGTTTTTGTGTGTTCAATACTAGTCATTTGTTAAAGGAAAAAAGTGGAATGAATTTATGAAAAACTAAATATGTGGTTGGTATGAGAATATTCACAAAGTTTATAGGACATTGTTGATAACCAGTGGAATCATCTAGAAGTTTTCTTATTTAAAAAATGATAAAGTTACTTCATGTCTTTGTTATATAACCCCTGTTTATGAGAATAACAAATCTGCAAATAATATTTAGGGTTATGGATGACATTATACTGTGGAGTACCATTGATTACTCTTCCGTCACTTAGTCTGTTTATTTACGTACTATTAATTCTCAGGTCTATGCTTCACATCCAGATTTCCTTTAATATGTACTCTTGGGTTATTATTTCCCTGCTGTCCTTTCAGAAATTAAGGAGTGCAGATTAAAATGAATTCTAATCCTGATTTAAATAATATCTTATTGTGTCATATTTGCTGGGAGAGAATATAAATTCATATTAAAGCCAAGTATTTGTTAGTTGAGACTATTCAAATTACTCATTTTTACTAGGATAGGAGCTGTCACAGAGTTCAGGCTGTTTTTGAGTGTGTTTTCCTGCAGTGCTAGTCCTAGCGTTTTGTGTATGGTTGGCACTGTAAATATGTTAGCTAATTGCATTAATATGTATGTTTTCATAACACTATAGGTGAGTTTTTACATTGAGAGTTGGTACAATAATTTGCACTGGTTCTAATCTACAGTATGGGGGTAACTGGCTAGACAGTGATGCTCAGAACATCAATAGCTCTGAGCCCTTTGCCACAGAATCACCAATTGCACTATGTTCTATAGTTTTTGTAATTTAAATCACCAAAAATCATAAGCAGCAATTAAAGCAAGTGGTGACTTGGGAGTCTCTTAAATATTTGCCTTAAAAAACACTCCATTTTGTTAGGACAAATCTTGAGGGTTTTTTTCCTTTCTTTAGAAGTATTGAAAAAGGAAGAAGTAATCTTTTGAGAATTGGTTTAATGTATTTTAATATTATATTGCTTAGTATTAGATTTATGTGTAATTTTTAAGCTTGTTTTTGTCAGATAAGTACACTAAAGATGCATTATGCCTACATTTTAAGATGCTACTAAGTTTTTTTTTTCTTTTAAATAAACAATGGTTGACTATATGACCAGATTTCCCCAGAAGAGACCTAGCTTACATCTTTATCCCACAGTAATTGTTATAATTCACTCTCAGACATGCTCTCATTTAGAGTCAACTATGCATGCTTGGAAGTTTGCAGGCATGGTTCATCACTGGAGAAAATAGTTCTTAATAATAACAAGGTAATGGAGACAACTGTCACCAAAACTTTAGCTATCAAGTAGTTGACAGAGAGGAAAGATGTATTGCCTCCTCCCTACAAGTCCACATCTTCAAGCAGGTATGCAACCTTTTTAATGATACACGGAGGTTAAAGTATTTCTGGCAGTAAGAGATTTGTATGAGGAAAGAGAAAATTTTATATTCAAGTATAAAGGTTGGAAGAGATAACTGGAAGTACAGAAGTATTTAATGTTCTTTCTTATAGCTATACCAGCAGGAGCTTGAAAACAAATAATGGTTAATCATGATCTTCTGTAATTTAAAAACCAAAACTATTATTTCAATTGGAAGGAAAAAATGGGCTGAAGAAAAGGACAAATGAAAGAAGGGGAAAAGATATATTTAGGTATATATGCAAAATAGTTTGAATAGTTGTCAATTTCTCATCTTTTGAAAGGAGCAATTAATGCTTAAGACTTTTACTCTATTTTTGTTTTCCTCTTCTGAATTTCTTACAACTTTTTTATAATTGTGGTTTGTTTTTTTTTTTTCTTTAAATGAATCTTGCAAGTTTATATCTGGTAATCTGAATAACTAATTTTAAGATAGCATCATGTAATACAGCAACCATTGTTGAATTCCTGTTGCTTTGTTTAGTGAAATCTTGTATCAATTGTAACGCTGTATTTTTTTTCTATCATTATTTTGTATTCTTTAAAATTTTTTTTCTAGTGCAGCAGGAAAAAATCCTCATGCTTTTTCTTTTCTTTTATTTTGAGGGGTGGGGGTAACTGGGTATTGAACTCCAGATCCTGTGCTTGCCAAGCAAGCACTTATTTTACTGAGCTATCTCCCCAGCCCGCCTCATGCTTTTTCTGAGTAATGATACAGGTAATACTTAACAGGAATAGGAAGTGCTCACTTTAGAGCACATTGTTCTAACTAAACACATCTCAGATCTTAATTCCTGTGATTCGAGAACAGCATCTGAAGTAGATATTCTGATTTTACAGATAGGTAAATTAGGGTTTATGTAATTTAAGTAACAGCTAGAAAATAACAGAATTCTAACCCAAGCAGTTCAGCTGGAAATCCTATTTTTAATAATTATGTAGAAATATGTCTTACTCGTTGCTGGGGCAAAATACCAGTGCTATAACTTAGGGAAAGAGAAGTTTTTTATGTCTTTCTTTCATCCGTAGTGGTCTGGCTCCTGAGCAGTATGGCGTGGAAGAGGGACGTAGTGGAGAAAAAAAAGCAGCTCAGTGTGTGGTAGATAGGAAGGGAGATAGACCATTCCAGGTCACTTCCCAGGTGACTTGCCTGTTTGACCCTATCTCCTAACTGCAAGTAAAATACTCTGTACCATAATCCAACAATCATTTTCTTTTTCCAACAATCATTTTCTGAAAGCCTAGATCCCTTCTAGGGGTATATGTGCCTCTTGGGAGGGATCTAGGTATAAATCATAACAGCATGAAGCAGTAGTTATCCAGAAGATGATAGTGTTGAATTATGTGTATTCATGGTAATAGGCCTTAGAAATGTTCCCCTCAAAGTATCTCCCTGATGTTGAACTGTGTACATATATCTGGATCAAGAACCTGGGGAGATTTAAAATATAAGAAATTGATTTTACTTAAAGATTCACTTAACTAATCTTTGCTTGATTTGTATTAAGTTTATTCTCAACTAAGCCAGCTTTGAAATAATTGGTTCATTGGAGCAAATATTATAAACTTGAAAGTACTGATGTTACACGTATTTTTTGTTTCTTTACTGTGCTAAGTATGCTATACATATTATAGCCCTTCGTAAGTGTATAAAAATTCGTCATGTAACTATCACCATGATATATATCTAAAACATTTAGGGAATTGCAGGTTAGCTCATTTGTTTAAAGGGCCTGCGTGCACAAACTCAGTCAGGCACAGAGGACCATGGTTTGATCTCTAGCTCCACAAGCCACACCAGACCTGCCCTTAAGGCATTCTGAGCTAGCCAAAAAAAATCCTTCTCCAATCCTCATTAAAATGAATAAAAAATAAATAAATAAAACCTTTACAACTATAACTTTTAAACAGTAACTACTTGTCCCTCTTTTTCCAGCCCTTGGTAACATTATCCTATTTCAAGTGTTATTTTAGTGTCAAATTTTATCTTTTTATAATGGCGTTTATTAAAGAATAGAAGCCAATTTTGTTTTGACTCATTTCTTGTCACATTAACTTGTATTAAGGTTTATATGACTGGTTTTGTTGGTCTTGGGAACAGTGGAAATCAAGATTAGGAATAGAATCCTTATAAGTTTAATTTAAAAAAAGTTTTGTAAGCCAGATATGGTAGTGCACACCTGTATAGCTCTGAGTTCCAGGCCAGCCTGAATTGCTTACTCAGTGCAACCCTATCTCTAAAAGACTGAAAATTTAAATTAAAAAGAGCTTTTATTTATACATGTTGTATCTTTTTTGTGTTAGAAATTAAAATAAATAAAGATATTTCCTTATAAATACTTACAAATTTACTGCATGTCCATACAGTAACATTTTTATGAAAAATAGCAATTTTTTCCCCCTAGAACTTAAGTAAAAAAGGTATTTAGTGAGAAGTGGCCTTGTTTTATACTCCTTTAAATCATTTTACAATATAGATTAATAGAAAATAGAGTCTTTTTGTTTCTCCATTAAATATATAATGATATATATCCCAAGTCATGCAATAATAGCTTTAGGAGAACTGCACTGTACACATGAAGAAGCTGTGCATTTTAGTATTTTTATGAAAGCAGTTTTGACTTTGAAGGGTCTCGGATTCCCAAGATTCCCTGAACAAAATTTTAAGAGCTGCTACTTTGGCAAAAGTTTGATTGGCATTAGATTACTAGTATCAGCACCCTTGAGTTTTGTGTTTGTCTTTTTATTTTTACCAAGAAGCTGTTTATGGATATGTATGAAATAATATGAGTTGTTGTTCTGCAGAGTTTTGGTCTTGGCAGATTATTTTATAGTAGTTAGCACTGTTAGCAGAAATGCATACATTTTCCGGGCTAGGGAGATATAGCTTAGCAGCATAAATGCCTGCCTGGCAAGCATAAGGTCCCCAGTTCAATCCCTGGTACTGCCAAAAAAAGAACCAAAATGCATACATTTCCCCTAAGTATATATGAAAAGGAATTTTTAAAGCCTTTGAGAACTGTATTCACTTTCTCTTTGGTTGTTTTTCTGTATTTAAAAACACATATACAAATATGACCAGTCATTTTCATTAAAGTCAGAGTAGCGAATAATTCTAATCTGCAATAAGTAGTAGTTTCTGGCATAATTAAAATTAATTTAAATATAAATTTCATATGGTTTTAGAGATCATATGATATTCTTTAGGGGTATTCTTTTAAGACCCAGTTTTGAATGTTTTTACCCTGGGTGCTCCCCTTGTAGTTATATTTTTAGTACACCATTGATAATGTAGTTTGTAGAACAGAATTATAACTCAGTATCTGCTGATGATTTGTACCATTCTTCAGTCATTTTTGATTGTATGTAAGCTGGTAAAGATAATGACTTTATATTCTTTATAAAAATACTAGCAACTCATATTTTAAGATACAATTTTTATTTTCCACAGATTATAGATTTTATAAATTAGAGGGCTACATGATCTTAAAACATAAAATACTCATTTCATAGATATGTAAAATTCTTTTTAAAGGGTAAGTGGTAGGTGAGATGTATGTATGTGTGTTTTTGTGCCTAATTTTTCAAACTGTGATACATTTGTAATAAAAGGTGATAGTTAAAAATTTTTCCGTAGTTGAACATTTTGTATTCATTTTTTTGTGCAGGTTGATGTTTTTGAGGTAGAAATTTTGAGACTTAAAAGAAAGTAACTGGGCTTTTTTTTTCTTTCTTTCCATGAGATTTGGAATGTACTATTGAGAAAAGGAAGCAGAATTTACAAAGTTCTGCCACTGTTTTCTCTGAAACTTAATAAAGGGGGCCAGAGATGGCTCAGTGGAATAAGTGCTTCTCTGGCAAAAGCAAGGGCCTGAGTTCAGTCCCCACTTTTGCCAATAAATAAATAAATATACAAACAATAAAAGTAATTACAAGTATTGGTTTTCTGTTACTGCACCACAGATCACTAGCTAGTGATAGCTTAATGTAGTACATAGTTATCACTGAATAGTTTTTCTTAGGAATCTAGAACAGCTTGACTGTTTTCTTTGCTTCATAGTGTCTCTTAGACCTCTCAGTCATCTCTAAAAGTGCCTGAGGAAGGACTCATCTCTGAACTTATTCATTTTGTTGTTGTTAAAAGTACTTGGTTTTTTCTAGGCTGTTGGGCCGAGAGGGCCCACTGGCTGTGGTCCTCTTCAACATGGCAGTTTACGTCATCAAAGCGTGCAAGCTGAGATGGCAGTAGAAAGGGTACCAGCAAAATAGAAGTCACTGTCTTTTGTAACCTCATCATGTAAGTGACATCCTATATTTTTGCTGTGTTTTGTGTGTATAATGTCCGGCCCACACTCAGAGAAGCCATAAATAGCAGAAGTGTACAAAGGCATATATAACAGGATCCAGATATCATTACTAGAAGTTGCCTCTTCTTCCCCCCCCCCCCGTTTTTGCCTTACTTAATCGAATTAGTTTTGGATACATAAAAAATGAGTTTATAGATAATGTTTGTTCAGTTTTTTTGTGACCACAGAGACCACTAACTTATGGGAAGAAATTTCTTAATATGAGAATTTTTAAATACTTTGTTTAGCGGGAATTCTATCTTTCTGTTCATTTATCACAGTTCCCTAAGTAGAATTTCTCATCTCTTACCCAATTCCCTTTCTCCCTTAGGAGTGCATATATATTCCTTTATATACTAGAAAAACTAAAATTTTTCTTCCCCTTTCTTTGAGAGTACCAGATTGTATGGATTCTTACAGTTTTACTATTCAGTGTCATATGTATGTGTTTTTATTTGCTAAATATTAGGAAATATTTACTTTCTGTTGAGTGCTGTAGTAATGAAATTAGTGGAGATATTTAGAATAATCCAGGGATTCTGTAAGTGAGGTTATAAGCCAGCAATGATTCATATCCTAGGAAATTTGTGTTTCTCCCATAGACCACCTCAGTCAGAAGTTCTTAGAAAACAGACTAGCAATTTTTGCTTAAATTCTGCATGATGTTCTCATGTAGGCTCAAGTTCTAGTACATAATCTGTTCAGCCTGTTAAGAGTTTGAATACTGCTTTTCCAAAAGATTTTTGTTACCACTAGAAATCTTAGTTTTACTACTGTTACATATGGCTTTCTAGGAAAAAGTCATTTTTTTCCAATCATAATGTCTTACATTGTACCATATATTAAACTTTTTCAGTTGTAATTTGAAAATGTTCTTGATAATTGTCAGGGAATTGGTTGTATAATGCTTTCTCAATTTTACAGCCCTGTTCCACTGAACATTTATCAATAACGATTGACACTGAAATAAAATCTTAGATGAAACAGAGGTTTCACAAAAAGAGCTCCTGGCAATGAGGGCAATCTAGCTGTGACATCTTACACCCCATTGATCGAGGGATTGATGGCTTATCTGGCTGAGTAGGCAGGTGTCCCCTTTTTCCCTCAGTGCTCCTTGTATGTTCCTCCTAAAGCTATATGCTCAGTGGAAAAAGACTACCACACCTGATAAAGGAGGACCATTCATCCATCAACGATATACCAGTAGCTGTGCTCCCCTGCTAGAATCTCCAAACAAATTCATAGAAAGGAGCCCTTGATTGTTCCCATGTCAGCTTTTTGTTGTATGGATACTGGTTGGAAAGACCTCTATACATGACTTTTTTTCCACGGTGTTTTAAAATCTAGTTGCTTTAAAAATTTGCCCTATGATGGTATAGTAAAACTAAAATTAAAGATAGACTAATTTTAACTAACATTGTTGTATATTTAATTTGGGTATACCTTTTATCTTTGTGTTTTATAGCTTAACTATTTTGAAGGGGCTAGTAATTTCTTAGGGCTTTTTTTGCATCACATTATGTTTTGGTAAGCTGTAATTAGAATCAGCTGAAGTGATGTAAGCTGCTCATGTCAACTTAGATTTATTAAAATTATAGCATGATAGTGGCTGATTTTGATGTAATGTTAATATACAAGAGAACTTTAAATCTTGTATTTAAGTTTGAAAATCAGGTCACAGAGTAATAGTGTTCTAAAAATTCTGTGTCTTTCTAAAGAAAACTAGATAATAATATATATTAAAAACATTTAATGCTTTACCTTTCTTAATTTCCCTGTTTAGTTGGGAATCTGGGTCTCTATTAGCTTGTATTGTCTGCTGAACTCCTTTAGTAAGTTCAGAAGCAGCAGGTCAACCTCAGGATGGATGAGAATTGCCATAATTGTGGATTAGGTGGGCAGATTTGTGGAATCCTAATGGTCTTTGAAATGCGATGGCTGCTTTACATATTTTTTTTTTTTTTTTAGTTTTGTTGTGTTTGTAAGCTTAGGGTATGCTTTATTGCATTGGTGTTTATGTCACATGGTTAATAAGATGATCTATCTTTATATAAACCACTTACTCTGATAAAAACATGCATGTCAGAACATTTTAAACTAAAGCATTAGAAAGTTTCCATTGTCAAGAAAACATTGAGTGATTATTCCCATTTTTTGCATGCATTTAGCTAATGAATTAAAATTTCCCCCTTCTTTGTACTAATCTTGATAATTTTAAAGATAGAATTTAATACTCCAACTGTATTGGACTTAAGTTATGGTATATGATTTTTCATGAGAAAGTTGTTTTAAATTTAACTGAAAGCCATTAACAATTTATATGTTATACTTTGCCCTTCATGTATCTCTAAAATTTAAAATACAGACTTTAGTTTTAGTTCTAGGAATAAATTTAAGGACACATTTAGCTAATGTAAATTGACAGTGTTCCTGCAAAATTATTTCCTAAAACTTACAATGTGTACAAATAGTATTTGCTGGCACTTATAGAAATAAATAATCCATATTTATGTTAATGTGCCTGGGGTGTGTGTATATATGAATTTGCTATACCCCCTTCTACTCCTACAAGTGAAGAAAAATGTTAAAGAGTTCCCTACTGCTAATCAAACAACAGTAATCGAACAACCTTAATATTTCAAAGGCCCATATCGGGCTTTACAAAAGTAATACTTCTATGATCTTCAGTTATCTTGTACTACCTATAGTACGAAAGAACCCACAGATAGGTTTCCTGATTAAAATATTAAGAAAAAAAGATCAGGCATTCATTTTGAAACTTAGTTGGCATTAATGTTATGGAGTTTGATATTTGTACACAAGTGTGCTTTTTAATTGATGTCTAACTTCATTTGTGATTACAGCTAGTGGGGGAAATTTTGTTATCAAGTTGTTGATTGGGTTTTCATCAGGGAAGTTGGATGTTACATTTGAATTGTTGGTCTGCAAGAAAACAGAATGCTTCTCTTTTGAGTGACTGAGCCAGGATAATGAGGCAAGGGGTTTTATTTCAAAGTTTGTTGTGGTGATGGCATAAATACATAACAGGTTCTAAAATCCAGTTACTATATTAAATTTCATCACTTGTTTTTTAGGTATCCCAATAACTGTACCACCTCCAGGTAAAACTTTTTTCATGTTTTCTCCATCATTGTTAATGAACATGAAATTTCAAGCTCATAGTTACAGAAGGGTCAGTGTTGATATGGTTAGAATCAACTAGGCTTTGGGATTTCAAGGTCCTATTTTCAGCTCTGCCTTTGCTTCATTTCAGTTTTAAGATACTTAGTTCTCTTGTATCTGTCTTACCCATTCTTTGGAAATAGAGATTCTGAGAAAATTCTCACCCTACCAATTTGTAAAGAAAAGACAATAGAATATAAAATATTTTTTTATAAATAAGTTTTTCAGACCAGTGAATTTTTTATTGGATAAGAGGTACTATAAGAGAAAAGTAATTTGCCCCTACTCTCATCATGTTTTCTTAAAAATTTTTAAATCCAGCTGGCATAACTCAGGGTCATGAGATAATATGTTCTTAACCACATAGCAGTTGAATAAATTAATGAGTGGCCCAGTGGTTGTTCTTAGAGTTGTGATTAACTGTTGTAATGGCATGGTAGTTGGGGTTTATGTGTGGTCTAGTTTTGCTTTTTACATCTTTATCAGTTGTTTCTTTTTATCGTTTGATAAGGAACCATATTAGCAAGTGTGTTACTAAGTTCAGTATTAAAAGCCAGGGGATGTGAAGAGGAAAGTGGTCATGCTTGGAAGGGTGGGTGTAAATTTAAAATGACTTGAATAAACAGAAATAGGGAAATTCAAATTGCACAGCAGAGTGTACATATTACATAATGGTGGTAGAGTCATGGATTGTGTGTGAATGTGGCTGCAAGAGACTTAAAGGGAAAGTCCAAGAATTGGTGCTTTTTTTTTTAAATTTTTAAACTTAAAAAGCAATGTGGTTGTGAAGTTATATAACTTAGGGTTGTGGACTTTAGGGCTAATGTAGTAATCGCTAAATTTTCTGCTTGAATTGCTGTTTAATAGAGGAGTTACAGGTCTTACAACAGGGTAAAGCACATGATAAACTTGAAATAGTTTGAAACAGGGCTAAACATTTATTTAAATGGAGCTTTGAAAAGAGATAGGGAACTTGGACTCAGTTTTATGTAGAATGCTAAAAAAGCAGCTTAATGCAAGAAATTCCAAATATGTAGCCAGTAATAGAGAATACAACAATGGATTGATTGTCCTCATTGGGACAGCATATGAATTGTAGTGTAAAAGCCTTAAGTTATATAATTTAAATGCACTTCCTAACAGTGAGGGTTGTTAAAAACTTGGAAGGAATTGGTATCATATGAGGTGTGGACTCTTTGAAGTCTTTTGTTGGAATACTGTATTGCCTAGCTGAAAGAGCAGAGTAGGTTAGATAAGATCCCTTTTAGTCATATGTGGTATGCCATTTAGGTATTATAAATTATCAACAATGCAGATCTCATGGTAAAAGGGTGCAGATTTATTTTCCTTCAAACTAATCCAAAATTCTACATAAGCCTCTGTTTGTAAAGTAGTTCATTGGGGTTGTGCTATTTAAAATATATTTTATGGCAGATATTCTCAGCTTTAAGTATTTATGTATTTACCTGTAAGATTTTATAAATAAATTATACATTTTAAGGAAATCTCCATACATCTAAAATCCAAAATATTTTTTTTTTAAAAAAGAGGTAAATGGTACTTTGTTCGCTTTTCTTCTAAAATATTTCAAGTAAAACATCCCTGGTGGCAATACTACTGCTGTTTTTTATGTGGAAAAGGTAAGGCATTGAGACTAACTTTTTCACACTCACAAAATGGGCTGTGTGTGGTGCTGAAAATAAGACCGGGTGTCCTGACTACTCCCCGTTTGTGCTCTGTGTAGTAGGCCAGAATGTTCATTAAACTTTTTATTGCTCTAAAAATGTGTTTGTAAGTTTAAGATTCATTATTTTTCTGTCCATTATAACTTAGAGAAGCACGTTTATGTCCTCCCAGAAATTTAGTGATATGCAGCAACTTTGTTTCACTTATGACATTAAATACAAATTCTGTTAATTTTTTTGTCTTATGATTGAATGTTTCAGGTTTTCCTCCTCCACCAGGTGCTCCTCCACCATCTCTTATACCAACAATAGAAAGGTAAATCAGTACAGATTTTGGGAAATTTTGATCATTGATAGTCCTTGGACAGAAAGTTATGTGATTTCTAAGATTTAATTTTATAAACATAGCACATGCCTTTTAATTCATAAATCTAAGCTGTTAAGCTTTTAACATGTATATAGTCTGATACCAATATTGGACAAAGAAAATGAAAAAATATTTTGACATAGTATTTTGCTTTTACTTGTAACACTGATTTAAAACTTCTAGATTTTTAAAATCTTGGCTAGAGTCACTTTTGTGAGAAATATAAACAATTCACTGAAAATCATGAATAATATGATTCTGTATCATTATGTTTCTTTATTACCAGTAATGTACATGGAAGTTATGAATAATATATGTTCTGCATATGAATAGTAGTTATTGGGCCCTAATAAAAAAGAAAATGTGCTTTATTCCTTGCTACCCTGCTCATCTCAGCTTTCACAGAGGAGAATTAGACCCATCTGCAGTGCTTTTTTTTCATGGTACTGGGACTCAAACTCAGGGCTTTGCGCTTGCCAGGCAGGCACTCATGTTGCTGAGCTATCTCCCTGTCCCCTGCAGTATTTGTTTTATACCCTGAGCTTATAGTTTATATTAGCTAGGATGCTACACTGAAGAATATTGTGTTCATGGTTTGCAGTATTTTGTTTAAAGGCAAAGCCATAACCTCTTTGAGACTTGGTTTCCTTTTATAACACACAGATTATTGAAGTTACGAATTAAAAATAGCGATAGAAAGTACTAGCATAGTACTAGTATGGGATTTAATGGGATTTAATACTAGTACTAGCATAGTACTAGTATGGGATTTAATTAATGGGATTTAATGTTATCTCCATTTACGTGACATACACTCTGAAAATAGCATATTTCTTTAAAAAAGTACTCAAATTATATAAAAAGAAAATTGTGAGAACTTAGCATCAAACCATGTGTGTGGTTTTCAAAGAATATAATAGTTTGAATTGTGAGAATATATAGGATTCACTTTAAAGCACATTTCAGTCTTTTAAGCACATTTATTTCTTAAAATGTTAAAAATATTTTCTGATACTGTTTGTAGAGCTGTAATATTAATTTTTAAATTTCAAATATTGTTAGCCTCAGTATTATCTCATTTATAAGCAAAATTGATTTGGGTTTATTATTCACAGTAAATTATGCTAGCAAGCTACATTTTTCTTTAAAATTAGGTGTCAAGTTTAATGCTTTTGAAGTTTAAAAAAACTGTAGTTTTGTATTTAAAAATAAAATTATAGAATGGCTTATCATTAAATGGTGATTGAATAAAAGTTAGGATTTTTCTGGGCTCTGGAGTATATACTTGTAGTCCTGTGTACAGAAGGCTGAGATGGGAGGATTACTTAAGCCCAGGATTTAAGAGCTCCCCTAGGCAACCTAGCAAAAAAGTAATAATTTTGTCTTACTGTTTTTCCATCTGTAGCAAATGATTAACCTTTTAAAATGTATTTGCAATAGACATATAAATACATTTTTCCCTTCAACAGTGGGCATTCCTCTGGTTATGATAGTCGTTCTGCACGTGCATTTCCATATGGCAATGGTAAGTCACTACCAAGATTCAGATTCATAATTAGTTGCCTAGATTCAATTATTAAAGTACTGAACTGTTTTTAAAACAATAGGAACATGTTTTAAACATTGTTTAAGGTAACATTTATAGAGTAACTAAAGGTGTTAACTGCAAGAGTAACTGGGTTTATAAAGCTTGTCAGTTGCCTAACGGGAATTATCATTTATACTTTTAAAACTTAATGAATGGCACAACAGGTATTTATACATTGCTTTTTCCTAGAAGGATTTAGGATTTGGCTTAGTCTTCCATGTAATTATAGAATCCAACTAACCTGCTTTTCTTTTTCTCTACTCTAGTTCAGTCTTCTAACTCATTTGTAGTCCTTTTTTCATGTTCATTTTTAATAACTTTATCCCAAGGAGTTCTGGTAACACTTTTGTTGTTTGAGTCTTCCCTTTGCTTGCATACTTACAAAGCCAAGTAAGGATTATTAATTTGCCTCATTTTCAGTATTGTTGTGTTCCAGGAAATAGGGAGGTCTGAGGAAGAAAGAGCAAGATAGGAAGGTCAGTGAGTAGATCAGACAAAGCATGTACATTTGTCAATTAAATTTTATACTTTATAATATTAGTCACAGTTTGTGGCATCCCAAAACAGTTACCTAGTAACATCAAAGACCATTGGTCACAGATTTATTATGAGATATAATAATAATGAACAACTTGAAATGCTGTGAGAATAATGAAGATGTGATGCAGAGACACCAAGTGAGCACAT
This sequence comes from Ctenomys sociabilis, assembly GCA_004027165.1. Taxonomy (NCBI): domain Eukaryota; kingdom Metazoa; phylum Chordata; class Mammalia; order Rodentia; family Ctenomyidae; genus Ctenomys; species Ctenomys sociabilis. The sequence goes on from PVKA01001268.1 coordinate 23,704, forward strand.
GTTGTTGGAAAAATATTGCTTACTTGATAAAGTGTGCCATAAATCTTCAGGTTTTTTTTTAAAGCTACATTTGAAGCTTTAAACTGGAGTACAATAAAACTGGATGTGCCTGTGTATGTATGCTATGGAGTTTGGGCCTTTTTCAGAGAACTGTGAAGAGCTAGTTTTACGCTGAGTTGTTAAATTACTAGGTTTACTTTGGAAAAGCTCTATTTTCCCTGTTTAAGGAAATTGTAGGATATATACAAAGGACAAAGAACAGTTTAGAAGCAGTAACAAAAATAAGGGAATGAAAAATAATTTTTTGTCTACGTAGTTTTTAGGATGGACCCTGTTAACAAAACACATTAACGAGAAAAATTTATTAACATATGTACCTCCTGTGACAAGAGAGATACCCAGGAAACAGGCAGATTCAGGAAATCTGGCTTATATGCCATCTTTAACAAAGAGCAGTAAATTTGTTTGTGTGCTGTTGTAATCCTGATACCCTTTTAAAGTAGATAATGTCATTATCTCCATTGTATATATGAGGAAATTGAATAATCAATTTAAATTTCACTAGTGTCACAACAAATAGGGATCAGAATTTAAGACCATGGATACTGGCTTCCAGAGCCTGTTATACATATTGGAATTACATTGATACTCTAGATCAGTATTTTTGTGGCATTTATAACCAAAGAAGAGAGTCTCGAAGTGAAGATACAGAGATTCTTTTTTTTTTAAATGTATTTCAATAAACTATAATTATTTCCATATGCTTCTTGACTGTTGCCTGGCTTTCTGTTAGATTAAGGGCTCAGGTATCTTAATACAATTTTGTTTTTGTTCTAAATAGTATATTCACTTAAACATTTTAACCACATGTTCTATTTTATATTTCCTGTATCTAGATATGGTTATGTTATAGTCTTAATTTACTGATAAGAAACATGTTTGCATGTGTATTTACCATGTTATTGAACCATTCATTCCTTTCATATTAGATCTTTTTTTTTCCTTTTCTCCATATACTTCGATCTTTATTATGGGGTAGTTTTCCCCCTCACCCCCAAAGGTATTTAATAGTATGTATTTTTATGAGAAAGCCTATTGGTTATACATTTTGCCCTTTTTATATATGACTTCATTTTATTCTTAAAATATGATTTTGGAGGTATATTTTTCTAGCTTGATATTTTCTTTCAACAGTAAAGATAACCTGATGTATTCTGTTTTGCTTTTTCCATTTTATGTGTTTGGTACACGGTCTCATTACACAGCTGAGACTTGTAGTGATCCTCCTGTTTTTGGTCTCCCTGGCACTGGGATTATAGGCGTGTGTGCCACCATGCCTGGAGTTAGTAGATGTGCGCCTGGTGCCCACACAACATGCCATGCAGGATTTTTTTTTTGACACTGGGAAGTTTATTCCCCGAGTTTTGATTCCTATTAACTTGCCAAATGAAGGCTCTTTAACACTATTAGGTCTTTGAGATTTATTGATGGATCTTCCATCAATATTACATGAATTTACTATGTTATATTGTAATTTTCTATTTACAAAATGCATTTCTATTGTAATCTGATGACATTTTTGCCTTTGTTTTTCAGGTACTATAACCTTTGTTTTTAATTACTATTATTTTTTTCTTTAGTTGCCTTCCCCCATCTTACTGGTTCTGCTCCTTCATGGCCAAGTCTTGTGGACACCACCAAGCAGTGGGACTACTATGCAAGAAGAGAGAAAGACCGAGATAGAGATAGAGACAGAGACAGAGAGCGAGATCGGGATCGGGACAGAGAAAGAGAACGCACCAGAGAGAGAGAAAGGGAACGTGATCACAGTCCGACACCAAGTGTTTTCAACAGGTTTGTTGTGGTACAGGAGCTTGTGCACAAGTATTTCATTTACACATAACACACTTTTATTTGATGTGAAGAACTATTTGTTTCACTACTAGAGGCTTTCCATTTTTAAATAAACTTTTCAATTTGTTCCCTTACCCCTTAAAATAATTTTATAACCCTTCACAAATTTTAATCTTGTCATATAAATTTTTTTGCATTAAGCTTCAGTAGTTGACAATGTAATTTGCATTATAAATATTTGTGCTTTAAAAACAGATTACCACTTTTAAATATGCCTGATAGATTGGAGAAATTATGACTTACTAAACATCATCATCCATTTTATTAAAAAATCTATTAATAGATTGCCTTTAACAGCTGGAGCTTTTCCTTTCCTTTTGTGCTTAATCTTTCATTTGTATGCTACTTCATCTAAAGAATTTTACTATAATATAAAAAATCCTAGGAAGTGGGGGGATTTAGTAGTAGCATGTCTACTAAATCTAGTTTGGTTTTTATAAAACCCTGGGATTGGTCTCTAGTGCTGCCTAATTAAGTAAATAAGTTTTAATTTGAAAAAAAGATTATTTATTTATTTTTGTCTTTTTGAGGGACAGGGTCTCACTATGCACTTCAGGCTGGCCTTAAGCTCACTTTGCTGGTCTTGAACTCACAATAATCCTCCTGCCTCAGCCTTCCGAGTGCTGAGATTATAGGCATGTGCTACCACACCCAGCTTGAAAAAAATTTAACTGATTATCCTGTCAATATTTTCTACAACATATCTATTTTTCTTTTTTCTTTTTCTTTTCTTTTTGTGTTAACGGGGATTGAACTCAGGACCTTGCACTTGCCAGGAAAGCGCTTATTCTTCTGAGCTATCTCCCTGTTACAATATTAATTTATATATTAAAACATTTAAAAGGGTTTTTTTTATGGTCAGAAATATCTTAAATTTTTTTTCAAAAGTTCATCTGATTTTATTTAGTTTTTATAGATATTCTGCAGTTTTTTAAAATAAAGCAAGGAAACTTTATCTTTATTCTGATTTAGTTCTTATCCCAAGTAATATATGTAGGCATGCATTCTATAACATTATTATTGTAGAAAAATAGAGATTGCTACTAATTTTTTTTTTCTTACTTCCTTTTTTGGTATCAGGAATTGAACTCAGGCAGGTGCTGCCAGGCAGGCACTGTACTGCTGAGCTATATTCTCAGCCCTAATAAAAAAATATGAATGTGTATATTTATGTATGTATGTGGACACTAAGAAACCTTATTCACATAGCCTAGCCAAATCCAGTGTAACCTCATCTTGACTTGACTATATGTACAGAAGTTCTGTTTCTAAATAAGATCATATTCACAGACTGGTACCAGGAGTTAGGACTTGAAATGTCTTTAACAGTTGTTTCTAAGCTTTAAAAATATGCATTAAAATTAGCAAATATACATTGAAATTAGCAGCATTTTGCTTTTCTCAGCCCTTTCTAGTCATATGCTGAACAAGTTGTTACTAAATGGAAGAGTAGCAAGTATAATTTAATAGCCTTTTTATGTCCCACTAAAGTACTAGTGGAATGCTTCCAAGAAATCAAGAAAACTGAAGACTTTACAATTATCAAATGAGTATGGTTGAATTGTATCTCCCAGAAGGAGATATGTCATACTATTAGGCAACAAAAGGAAGGAAAAAAAGTTAATAAATCCTTTGCTGGGGCCAGGAAGATAGCTTAGTGGCTTAAGCACCTGCCTGGCAAGAGAAAGATCCTGAGTTTGAATAGTCTTGCTATATACAGTTCAGGCTGGCCTTCAGCTCACTTTGTAGCCCAGGTTGGTCTCAGACTTGCAGCAATTGTCCTGCCTCAGCCTCCCAAATGCTGGGATTACAGGCATGTTCCACCACACCTGACTGTATACTTGGATTCTTTTCTGCATAGTGGAACATGTGCCATTGACTTCAGTTGCAGGTACATGATTCTGTTGAATTCAAGAGGATTTCTTTTCAGAAAATTGAATTATTTGTAATGTCTTTTAAATGGATATATTTGTGATAGCACTATCTCTGAAATGCACATGTTCATAAGTAATGAATTTGGTTCAAAATAATAGGAAATACAATTAAAATAGATTGTTTTGTTAGAGTACATGCTTCTTATTTTCATGATATATGGTCTTTCTAAATTAATATTAAATTCTTTGATTCTTCCATTTATATATGTGCACAAGTGTTACTGAAGTTTTATTGAAACTTCAAAGTATAAATGTTTAAATCTTGTTTTTCAGATTGCTGAGGTCTGTAGGGCAGTGGGAGTTAGTGATTACCTCATTTTGACTAAAAGTTTAAATCCAGAACAGCAAAACAGATAAAGGAATTTTGTGTGTTCTGAATTGTCCTAGGGAAAAAAAAAATTGTATTCTAAAAAAGATTAAATGAAGTGTAAGTAAAGGCTCTTTGTTTCTGAAGACTGACAAAAATGTCTAAAAGCAATATGGTATGTAGTATGTGTTACTACAGGGTCAAATTATATGGTCATTGTTTTGAAAATTATAGGCCAAGTTTAACGTCTGTTTTTTAGGAAGCTTAATTGTGGGCCTGAAAGAAGGGTGGTCATTCTGGAGTGTTTGAAATTAGTGCTCATGATTTCCAGGCCTATGGGAACCTTTGTGCTGTAGCCACTTATTAGAAAAGAGGTGGATGGAATAGTCTTTGTACTTCATGTGTAGGATTTCTTTTACCATCTGTTGTCACTGGCTGCCTTTAGAATCTAAAGGCCTCAAAGCTAGTAAGTCTCTTATGCTAAGAGGTACAAGGGTTAAAATTGACAAATTATGAGATAATTAAACTTTAATTATTTTATGTAAATCTAGTTGGAGTCATTACTAAAGGAGTCTCAGTTTTCAGAAGTTAATTGTAATACTGGTACTAGTTTATATTACCTCAGAGACATCCAGTTATTACAGGGTCAGTAACATTTACAAAAAGTGTTCTGTTTCTGAAAAGTTGAACATTAAATTTACTAAGAACTGTCAGTTATCAGGCCAGGGAGATAGCTCAGTAGAATAAGTACTTGCCTAGTACAAGATGCTGAGTTCAATTCCCGGTACTGCAAAAAAAAAAAAAAAGAACTGTTAGTTATTGAACACCTACCTTGTACCAAGCACTTGTATGCTATTATCAATTCTACAGGAAAATATTACTACTTATTTTACAAATGGTAAAACTGTGATTTAGTGGGCTTTAGTTACTCTGGATCACTCACATAATGGCAAGATCAGAATGTGATCTAAGTGTACTCTCTGCATGTTCTTCCTATTCCTCTGGGCTTCCTGTCATGGCACGATGCCTTTCAGTGACATCCTTGCAGCTTCCAAATCTGAAATCCATGTTTATAGTTAGGAAAAAGTATGTGTGTGTACATACATATTTATATATGTTAACACATTTTCTATTTTTTTAAAACATTAAAAAATTATGATTGGTATTAAACATTAACATTATTCAGTCATTCCTTTAGGTAAGAGAACACAGGCTGACCTGTTCTTTTATGTAAATTATGTGGAATCTGGTACTCCCACTCAGATTTTTTTAAACATTTTGATGCTTCATGGAAATTACCAATAATTTGCATTAAATACATTTCTAGAAACTAAAGCTCTTCAGCTCACAGCATTCTAAAACATATATTTATTATATGTTTTATAATAACATAAAATTTATATGTAACTTTTTTTTTTGGTACTGGGTATTGAACTCAGCACTTTGCACTTGCCAGGAGATATTCTACTAAACTATCTCCCCAGCCCCGAATATTTATTCTAAATGTTAATCACACAGAAAAGAAGCTGCAACTTACATTCATGCATTGTTCATGCATTCAGTTTTTAAACCATGTTATACTTCCTACCCTGTATTCATAGAACTATATAAAAGGATTCAGAATGTCAGAATACAGGTATGTCCATCCTTTGTGCATTCTGTTATGGAGTCTTATTATGAAAATCAGTTTGATAACTGTTCTTTATGTTTATATCTTTCCGTTAGATGATGTACTTCTTCTGAAATTGATAAAGGATTAATGACCTTTATCTGCTTTCTCCCCTATAGCCATTGTGAGCCATAAATTTTTAAAATCTTCAGTGACTTTACAAATACAAGAATTTCAGTTAGAAATTCAATCTGTACAAGTACATGTTTAATATTTTGACAAGCAAAAAACAAAGGTTCCATTGTTTGAATAAGGCATTGTTATGTGAAACCTCTATTCCCTAATTATGGAGTGCACAGAGCAGGTATAGCATGATATGTAGTTATATACTTTCAATTTTTACTATAGCTACACTAATTTTTGGCTGTTGAACCTTTTTTAGGGGGCTACTGGCAATCAAATGGAGAACGTTCTGCTTACCAGTTAGGCATGATACCACCAAGCTCTATCCCCTGCCCTGTATGCTAGCAGCCAGTCCAAGCCTGTCCACTGGATGCTAATGTACAGGCTTCTGTTGAACTAGACATCTCTTCCTTGGACTGGGGATATAGCTCAGTGGCACAGAGCCTGCTTGGCAAGCACAAGGTCCTAAGTTTGATTCTTGGTACCAAAAAAAAGATCTCTTCCTTTATAGTTTACAGTCATTTAGAATTTGGTAGTCCAGGTATCAAGAAAATATATTCCATTTCTATTGCAGTGATGAAGAGCGATACAGGTACAGGGAGTATGCAGAAAGAGGCTATGAGCGCCACAGAGCAAGTCGAGAGAAAGAGGAGCGACATAGAGAAAGACGACACAGGGAGAAAGAAGAAACCAGACACAAGTCATCTCGCAGGTTTGCCTTTAATAAAATAGTGATTCATTTTGAAGCCAGAAATTGATATAACTTTAGAAAGTAAAAGCAAACATTTCCAAACAACCAGTAGAACATGTATTTCCAATTCAGAATAACATGTTGGGATGGTTGGTTCCTCATGATCTTCAACAGTGAATTTTCAAGTCTAGTAAGAGTACTCCAAAATCAAAATTAACATGGAATAAAAATAATATGAAAGATTTTGGTTTATTACATTATCTCATTGGGAGAGAGGGAATTTTAGTATATGAGCAATTCCTTTACAGTAAATATTATTAAATAAAGCAATACATGGCCGGGCGTGGTGGCGCATGCCTGTAATCCCAGCACTCGGGAGGCTGAGGCAGGAGGATTGTCATGAGTTCGAGACCAGCCTGAGCTACAAAGTGAGCTTAAGGCCAGCCTGAACTGCATAGTGAGACCCTGTCTCAAAAAGACCAAAAAAAAAAAAAAAAGCAATACATGACTTGAAGAAACAATTTAGCACTAGTAGTGCCCACTGTCCCAAGAAGAAAAAGCTATTAAATTTTAATGCATATTGTTTGTGGAAAAGCAACCCCATAAAATAGAATTTCCTGTTTTGATTAAGTACTTCAATGTCTATTTTCTAGTGTTGTCTTTCAGAATAAAGTAAACAGGCTTTGGTAACCTGGGATAATACTGGTAATGTTGAACCTATATTAATGTAATCTCTTCATGAAAGTCTTATTAAGACTGATTACTTCTAAGATGTGTTAATTAAAGAATGGTCCAAAAATTACATAGAGTAGGGGGGCTTTGATTACTAATTGTACATTTAAACATTTTGAAACAACATACATTTTTTTTTTCCTCTTTAGTAATAGTAGACGTCGCCATGAAAGTGAAGAAGGAGATAGTCACAGGAGACACAAGCACAAAAAATCTAAAAGAAGCAAAGAAGGAAAAGAAGCTGGCAGTGAACCTGCCCCTGAACAGGAAAACACTGAAGCTACACCTGCAGAATAGGCAGAGTTTTTGCCTTCTACGTATATTAGTACCAGAATTAGATACTATAAATCTCATTATTTTTCTGGATAATGTTTAAGAAATTTACCTTCAATTTTGTTCTATTAGTATGAAAAGTTAACTTTTTTTCCAAAATAAAAGTAAATTTTTCACATTAAGTTAAAAATCTTCCTTTTTTTAATATTTAAAAAAGATGGCATTGATTTTATTTCAAAGAAAGTTATGTGAGTGAGTCACTTAGCAGGGGCTTAAGAGAGCTGTATTTTTTGTGTACATGTATCTGATGAAGGTCAAGGGCTGCTTGGTCAGGTGGTTTTTTGGGTTTTTTTCAGTAGAACCGGGGATTGAACTCAGGCCCTTGCGCTTGCCAGGGAAGCGCTTATTCTACTGAGCCATCTCCCCAGCCCCTGTTTTTTGTTGTTGTTAAATATGAGTCTCATAATTTACACTGCAGCAAGCATCACAAGCACCCTCTCTGAGCTATGAAATTAAAACTAGACTTTCTTATTACTGCTATGGAAGTCTAATGTATTAAAGAACTGTACACATTTTTGATACTACAATATTTGATAGCAGATTTTCAGTATTCTGAATTTGAGTCCATGGTAAAATTCAGTGGAGCACTTTTGCTAAGACTGAGGCATTTGAGTGGCCTCTGAAGTGCCCTATATGTAGTTGCAGGCAAACGTCACTGTGACATGAACTGCCTCGTGGTCATGTAGCTGAGCCACAGTCAAGCTCATTTGACCTTTTTTGATGTGTTTTCCAAGGCTCACTGATAAGAGTAGCATGTGGAATCTTATATAGTTACTGACTATATTGTGAATGAAAATAAACTTCATGACAAGAGCTTTGGACTAGTCATTTTTATTAAAGCTAAAAAAATATAGTTAGAACTATTTAGGAATAGCCCTTGTAGGTATATGTCAGTGATGGGAACAGATAACTTTGTGTTTGAAAGAATGAGTAAGGTCTTTTAATTAGAGATGAGAACTAGGCAGAATCACACACAAAAAAGACAAACATAAGGCTGTGATGTAGCTCAGTGCACAAGCGCCTGCATGGCAAGCGCAAGATCCTAAGTTTGATTCCCGTTACCAAAAAAAGACAAGCATAATTTCTAAAAAATATTTATTTCTCAATTGATCAACATTTCTCAGCAATAGTTTTTATGTCCTCTTGACTTTACATCTAAAATTTTCAGATTATACAGAACTCATACCACATCTTGAATTTAAATCAGTGATTTGAATGGGGCATAGAAATTTTAGTTGTTCAGTGGCTTTTTATTAAATACAAAAATATAAACTTAAAAGTTGCAGAGTAATGAGAAGTCTTCCATAATGAATAAAAACCATTAATAGTTTTTAGTTTTTGAGAATAGTCTCTGAGGTGTAACTGGTGTTCATTAGATCATACTTTTCTTGGCATTTTTTAATAGCCTTTATAAAAATTGACAATTGTTTTACTGTAGCCTATTTGTGATTGTGTGTTTTTTTGAGAACCATCCGTGATTTTATAAAAAAGTGCCAGGCCAAGAAACTATAGTGAGAGTAATTTTTCCTTTAAGTTCTTTGAGCATCCTTGTCAAGAAAGTATGCATCATGCCAGATGTACTTCTTCCATTGACAGCAAGAAGAATGTCACCACATCTGAAAAACAAACCAGGATAAGTGATTACTGTCTTCATCCATAGCTGAAGTTAATGCAAGTTAATTTTGATGCCTCTGCTGCAACTGTCCATTTTAATTACATCTAACTGTGGACTTTCCCTTTTTTCATTTAAGCTCTTTAAATTCATCAGGATGCTAAAAGTGTAGAAGCTGCAGTATAGGGCTAAGACATAGATAATTTTTTATTTCTTAGATGATAAATGCTACACAGATGTTTTAATTTCTTATATCCCTTTCCCTGAAAGTAAAGACATGCCTTATTTCAATTGGGGCCAACCTTTTACATACAGAAAATAAAACATTGGATGTAAGTTTGTTAAGTAGTCCTGTCATTACCTGATTCTTCCATCTTTGTATGCTGGTGTCCCTTCAACAATGGATTTGATTAAAAAAGGTTTATTGCCACTGTCTTCTTCATAACCTCCTACAATCCGGAAGCCCAGACTTCCACCTGTGTTTCTTCGTAACACAACATCTTTATGGTTATATAAGTACCTGAAATAAAATTAATCAGTTATATGCACAATTAACTATTATTAAATTTCATCTCTAATTGTGACTTCATCTCCCATTCCTTTTATTGGTGATTTTCTTGAAGCCAAGTAGTGCTAGCTAGGTCTCACTCAAAATTGTATCATAGCCTAGTAGCTTTTATGCTACTAGCCAAATTTTTGTACTGATTTCCTGTAGCTGAGCACTCTGAAAAATGGCATTACCTGTTAGGTTTTTTCTATATGTTTACTAGGAAAATAATCATATTTTGGACTTTAAAATGAATCCTTGAATTTGTATTATCAGAAAAGTTAGGAATGCCTATATGCTTGTTGATAAACCAAAGTCAATGAAGAAAACTTAGACCTAAATTAGCATTGTTTTAAATTAATTCTAAAAGATCCTAGAATTGTTCTTGATCTTTGAAAAATAATAGTTTATGCTAATATAAGCTTAGCAAAATGCAGTCACAAAGCAAAGGGGAAGAGAGGGACATTTAAAGCTTGTCAGAACATATGAAAGGAAAATGACATGACAACTGAATTGGAAGTTACAAAAGGAAAGATGATGGCTCTTCTGTAATTAAGTGGAATCCTCAACTAAAATAGAAAAATCCAAGAAATTCATGTGTTATTTGGTGGCACTTTGACTAGTGTTCACATAGATACAGGCCAAGTACAGACTGTTGCAGCTACTGAAGAGATGGAGGGATGTGTCAGGAACTGGATTTTACTGTAAGATCCCCTTGTCTACTGCGTATGTATCTGTCATCCAGGAACTAGACTGAGAGGAAATTAGCACCTTTACATTAGTAAAAATCAAGATATGGATGTTTTATTTGTAAACCACTTTAAAATACTCATTAACTGCTTTTTCAACAATAAAAAGTCTTGTGAAATGTTAGCTGATGAAGTTGATTATTACATTTGCTACTGATGTTGCTCATCAATGAAATGTGACTTCAAAATGTTGCTTTCATTTGAAGTAAATCAAGTTGCTATTTTACTGAAATGATAGCAAAAAGTATGAATGAATTTTCATCAAGTGAAAATGCTGTATTTTTTCACTATAAAATACTTGCCTGCTCTATCTCACTATAAATCTTGATTCCACTAGCATAGTCTTCCAGTAGATGCTATGGTCTTTAGATATCACATTTTACATAACAGTTCACTGACTGCTCAGTACAGGTAATTAGCTGTTGACCAAATACCAAAGCATTATATCTCCATCTGGAAAGTTGGGCATCTGACTTTTGGAGAGAAGGATAAGATGATTTTTTGTCATGATCAAGTATGTGAACTTTCCTCATTTGGGATTTAAAATACATAGTGTGTGTGCATAGAGCATACGTGACACTGCAGGTTTTTTTTTTTTTTTTTTTTTTTCTTCTTTCAAAGACTGATTTGGTATAGGTCTTGCTATGCAGCTTGTACTAGCTGAGATTACGGGCATGCACTGCCACGCCCAGCTTTGGTGGCCAGCTTGGTGCAGGGCTGGCACGGCTTGCTGTACTGGGGATGGAACCTGTGTCTTTGTGCTTGCCTAGACCACTGATCATTTTTTTAACCATCGATTGTGGCTGTTTTTATTAAGTACATTCTTGGACCTTGACACTTTAGTGATTTTATTTTATACAGATATATAAACAACCATTTAAAATTTTCTTGTTCTAATGAAGATTTCAACTTAAATCATAAAATGTACGTATTTTCTTACACTCTTCATTTGAGAGAGAAGGTGTCCATTTAGTCATGTTTCAGATGGTTGAATGAGGGGTCTGCCCATTAGCTCAGTTGTTTAAGTTCCTGCTTAAACAAAGCAGCCAGGCTCAGGATTCTCTGGTTCGATTCCCAGATCCTCATGCCTTACCAGACCTGCCCTTAAGGCATCCTGAGCAGGCAAAAAAATCCTTCAGATGGTTGAATGTGCATCATCACCTGGGTACTTGGAATCTTGCTGAACAAAACCAAGCACTCCTGCAGCTTCCATGTAAGTAGGATTGAGGGTTACTAGTTTTGATTTATTTATTTATTTTATTTTATTTTATTTTATTTTATTTTTTTTTGTCTTTTTTGAGACAGGGTCTCACTATGCAGTTTAGGCTCGCCATAAGCTCACTTTGTAGCTCAGGCTGGTCTTGAACTCACAACAATCCTCCTGCCTCAGCCTCCCAAGTGCTAGGATTACAGGCATGCGCCACCACGCCCGGCAGTTTTGATTAGGGATATTTTTTCTTTAGTTGTATCACATTTTTACAATTGTAGCAACAAGAATTTAGTATGTTAAATTTAAGTCATATCTCTGTTATTTGTAACTTTTTTTTTTTAATATTTAGTATTTTATTTATTTGTCTTCTTATTTGGTACAGGGTGTCAGTATATAGTGTTCCGCTTGTCTCAGCCCTCCAAGTGCTGAGATTGCAGGTATGAGCCACTACGCCCGGTTTGGGTGGCCGGCATGGCAGCACGGCATGCAGTACTGAGAACTGAACCCAGGTTGTTGAGCTTGCCAGGCAGGCACTTAGACCGCCAGGCTATCTCCCCAGCTCAAGTTTAATTTTTAAATTGTGCATTTATATTTCTAACCTAAACCCAGCTTCTCTATATCTTGAACAATCTAAGTGCAATCATTTGATTATTCTTTAGCCTTTTTTAGTAATTCCATAGTAGTATGTATATTTCAACTGTAATATACTGCTTTATATTATTCCTATTAAATCTACTTAGCTAGCTGGGCTCCTTATTGCAAAACTGTAAACTTTATTTTCCATAATTTTATTGAACAAATAGCAATGAGACAATTTCAAATCAAATTACAGGACAGATTCAATAATTAATACATTGCATATTGTTCTCTTAGTGGTTATTTGTTGTACAAGGTGCAGATATGATATTCTACTTACAAACACTATTAGAGCAGATCCCTCTATTCATTGAATCTTAAGAAAATGTAGCTGTATACCTATCTTTTTTTTTAAAGTTGATTATAGGATAGTTTCAATAATTAATACTTTTTACATTGTTAACTTCCTAGTGGTTATCCATAGTACAAGAAGCAGACAGGATATCCTGTCCAAACACTATTAGTGCAAATCTTTCTTTGCGTAGAATTATGTGAAATTAGCTGTGTAACTATTCTGTATATACAAATACAGAATGGTCCTTCCTTTGTGTCCCCTTTTTCTGTTTAGTCCTGTCAGGGATGGGTATTAAGTGCAGTACAGGTTTACAGGATAAACCCTGGGGGGACTTGATTGGCCTTATCAGATACAAAAGTTATATTTCTTGTTATGTAGGTCTTGCTTTATCTTGGTCTTAATCATCCAGCAGAAAAGTATAAAAACGTGGTATATAAAGTAAAGCCATATTTTTTTTTTAAGTTGATTTATTTCATTCACCTGGGAATAGCAAGGTTTTTTTTTAATCACTGAGCTTTGAACTACAGTGAGCTTACCCTATGAATGAAAATATGAGCAGTTTTACTATTCTGAACTCTAGTTGAGGCCTAAGGAACATCAAGATTTTGACCCCCTTTTGTCACTGAGAAAACCAGTTTGCCTCAAAAGCTAAACACTGAATTGAGTCACTGAGTGTGGGAAAGTCTTGATGTACTCAAGAAGCTAAGAGTTTCTAAAGTTTTCTTGTATCTCTTTACACAGTATACCAATGTACTCAGAAATCCACTGGAGAACACTGCTTGACCTGAGGAATACCAAGACTGAGGCATAATCTTAAAAATACCACTTAGCATTAGAAAATAGAGTCCATCTAAAGATAGTTTTGAAATGAATACTGTATTTTCAGGTTGAACTTTTAAATTCTTTAGGTGTTAGAATAGCAGAGTTTGGAAGAACAGTCGTGTTTGGAGCTTATCCTAAGTGCAGAAAATGGAATCTGTATGTGGCATCCTATTATTTAAAATCTTGTCCAGAAAGGCCCTCAGTATCACTAAGAATTTCTGCACTACACAGCCAGCTCCCAGCTTAGGATTTACTTACATTTACCTATTTCAGGGTTAGGTGCCTCGTGGCCTGTGGACAAGAGTACCCAGTGCTGTAGACAATTGTTGAGGGTGTAAAACATGGAGAAATACTACACATTTCTTTAAAAAGTAGTTACTTAAAAAAAGAGTTTTAGACTAAGTTTCTGCTTAAACAAGAGGCTACAGTTAAAATTCTCTTTCGGATAAATTATGTTATTGCTCCTTTTGCCTAAGAATTTAACTGTTAGTCTCCTGAAAGCCTTGAAACATTATAATCAGGACTGTTTATATTAAATTGTGAGGAAGCTAATATCTGTGCTAAAATAATTAGAAACATTCACTAAAAGAGAGAAACTATTAGTTTTTTTTTTTTTTTTTTTTTTTTTTTTTTTTTTTTTTTTTTTTTTTTTTTTTTTTTTTTTTTTTTTTTTTTTTTTTTTTTTTTTTTTTTTTTTTTTTTTTTTTTTTTTTTTTTTTGTGGAGTAATAACAGTGAAAGCAGTCTCATAGCAACTAATGCTTATATAACCTTTCTATGTGCCAGAAAGTCATCAAACAGCTTTGCTTGTTCTTTACATTTTTTGCTCATTTAAATCTCACTGATTCTTTGGTTTAGGTACTAATAATATCCCAACAGTAAACATAGAGAACTAGAGCTCAGAGTTGTTAAGTAACTTAGCCAAAGTTACACAGCTAGTTACCAGGCAGAGCTGAAATTTAAACCAAAAAGTCTTGTTTTGGAGTCTTAAGATTTCATCCACTGTGTATAAGTTTGGGGGGGCATCTCAAGAAGATGATAACCCTATATTTAATTTTAACAATTTGGCTTTTTTTTTCTCTATCATAAGGCAAACTTTGAAATTTAAGACAGATGTTTGTCATTCACTGTGTTTCATATAGCCTCCAGTATGTACAGCCTCTGTCATTCTTACTGCTTAAATAACAAATGTCATTTTCCCTGTCATCTGCCCTGTTGGTAAGTCATAGTCGATAAAAACCAAATCATTTTAAAAGCAAGTTATACTGAAGTGTTTGTTTAACACCTATTCCTGGGCTGGAGAGATAGCTCAGTAGAATAAGCACCTGCCTTGCAAGCACAGGGTCCTGAGTTCAATTCCTGGTACCAAAAAAACCAAAAACCAAAAAACCTACTCCTAATATACCTGTGTGGGGTGATCCAGAAATACGGTCAATGTTTAAATTTTAAAGATTTTATTATACAGAAAGGGAAATTGCCATTAATCTCCTTGAAAATATGCTTGTTTATTTTACTTGTTCCATGATTCTTATTGCTTTCTGAAGCTGTTCTGGTATGAGTTTTTTGTTTTTTGTCCTTTTTTTGCATTTATGTATTTTGGTACAGGGTCTACCCAGCTTGGACTCCTAGTGATCCTCCAGTTTACAGCCTCATAAGCACTGGGATTACAGGGGTGTGCCACCATGCCCATACTCAGTCACTGGCTTAGTGTACCTAAAGGTGGGGCCAGTGTGGCATGCAGGACTGGAGATTGAACCCTGGTCACTGTACTTGCCAAAGAAGGCACTTAGTCCACTGAGCTATCTCGCTGCCCTAGAGCTCACTACTTGTTATGGGTGTAGGAATGCACTTTTGCCACATGAGGCACTTTTGTACACATGCATGCACACACACATACACTCTCTCAAAAGAATTAGCTAATTGGCTGGATCAAATTAGGACAAACAAGTTTCTTCAAATCTGATAAGTGAAAAGAGAAATTGTAGATTTGCTATTTGAAGGGAATTTTAATATGTATGTTTCTTAAATCTATATTTATAGCTGAGTAGTACTCCATTTTATAAAAATACCACATCTTTTTTTAATCCATTTCTCATTTGAGGGACATTTGGGTTGTTGCCAAGATGTAGTTATGACAAATTATTCTGCTTTTAACATGGGTGCCCATGTATCACTGGTGGGATGTTTTCAATTCTTCTGGAAAAATACTCAGTAGGGGAATAGCTGGATCAAATCCTTTTTTTCAGGAATCTCCACAATGTTTTTGACAGTGGTTGTACCAGACTACATCCCACCAATAGTGGCTGTCCTGCAACTTTTATATGCATTATTCACTTACTGATTAAGTCTTAACAAACTGTGTCTCATTAAGATACTAGTGTCATGAACCAGCCCAAATATAAAAGTGGTTTAAGAAATGTAATCATCTCCTCCCACACCCCATGGGGACATCATGTTGGTTGGGACTCACTGTGTTAATTCCAGCCACATGACCCAGGATGGAGACCAGACGTTAGGTTGGGTCATATTGTAGATGGAGTCTGGGGCTTCTGGGCTGCTGCAGTCTTCTTGGGATTCATGTTCTTTGACTTCCAAGGCTTTGAGTACCACCGAAGAGGTTGAGCTTTTTAACAAGGCAACTGCCTCACTCCGACTGACCCCTGTGAGTTCAACTCCATTAACATTCAACAAAATATCACCTAACGGCCAGAGAAGCAAAGCTATCATCAGTGAGTATGATCAAGAACTGCTGCTTAAAGTGCAAAGGGGCAGGAACCAATGGGGACCTGGAAATGTGGAGAGGGCAGGGTGCACACTGTTAGCTCCTCGCACTGACATGAGGCTCACATCTCCCGTAGCAATGGCAAATAATGACAGTATTCCTTGGTGCTCCTAAGTCTTGCTTGGGTTTTTCTAAAGCATACCTACTAGTGTTTGGCTCTTACCTAAAAAATAAGGATGACAAAAGAATCTTGTTTACTACTTAAAAGCTTCTCTTCCATTCCTTGTTTCCTAGTTCTTAGCAAAAAGGGGGAGTACTTGGCAAAGGTACTTTCACAGAACCTGGCATGTACTAAGCACCCAATAAACACAGACAAAAGATTGAAAAAGAGACTACTCATGAGGATGTCTAGCAAGACTCCAGAGTAATTAAGAGAAACTATTCTGGACCTGTGCTCTTCGATTGCTACAAAGAAGCAATCATTGCATTTTCATTCTATGCACAGGTACCACTGGTCATGCACTAACAAAGGGCAAGACTGCTTATACCCATGTGCTATGGTCTTCTAGCTCATGCTCTTGTTAAGTCACTTGTCATTGTACTGCATCATTCTCTCTTTACCCAGGAACTTGTGCAAAAGCAAAAAAAAAATTAAGGCACAGACATCTTTACTCTTATTTTTAATCCTCTTTTCTTTCCCTCCTGCCTCCTTGCATATCACCATTTTCAAATAGAAATAAAAGACAGGAGTAAAAAGAATGGACTGGACTCCTTGCTGACTAAAAATAGAAGCACCTTTGGGCTGGCTCTATCCTTTACCCTCACCCCTGCGGTTCATCAGGCTAGGAAAGTATGCTTTACAATGTAAATAGTTATATGTGTGTGTTTCTATGTTTAAATTGGTATTGTTTGTGATACATAATAATAACAGCCATTTTGGAAAATTAGTGCACATACATATTTTATCTTTTTGTTTTGCAGAATCAGAAATTGAACTCAGGCCCTTGCATTTGCCAGGGAAGTACTTATTCTACTGAGCCATCTCCCTGGCCCTCACATTTTATCTTTCAATCCATAATCTTTAAGAGCTATGATTGCTCATTCCCCTAAGTTGCCCCTATTGGACACCATTTCCTTAAGATAGCCCATAAACTGTGTGATTAAAAAAGTGAAACCAGGCTGAGGTGATGGCTCAGTGGAATAAGCATTTGCCTGGCTAGTGCAAGGGCCTGAGTTCAATCTCTGGTTTCACAAAAAAAAAAAAAAAAAAAAAAAAAAAAAAAAAAAAAAAAAAAAGAAAGAAAGTGAAACGCTTTACCAGCGACAAGTACGTAGCATGGCATTTACTTAATATCTATTGAGTCAAAATCTCTCATGTTATATACACACAATGGAATATTTCTGAACCCATAAAAGGAAATTCTCCAGTGTTTGAAGTTCAGGGTTATTATTTTGAGTAAAATATACAATCAAAGAAAAAATACTGCGCATTATAATTTATATGTATAATGTACATCATAAATTTATTAAGAAACAAAAACAATCTCTCAAGTATTTTTTTTCCTATTGAATCCATAAAATGGAACAGCTCATGGATTACTTTTATCACTGAGTCAATCCACCAGATAACCAGTTAGAATGAGTGGAACTAAATTATTCTATAAATGCAACCTACTCAAAATTGTAACACTTCCCTGTTAATTCACAGGGAAGCCTGAAGGTTCTAGCATTACTGGCAGAAACTGGCTTACATCACCCCACATGAGCTAAGAGAAAGCGAGCGTGGTCTATCAACTCTACTCAAACTAATCATGGTCAGTGGGTAACAGATGTCCTGGTGGGCTCACTCTCATTCTTCGATTAATTCTGTAAACAGTTGCCTAACAAACAACCTGATAATTCCTCTCAAAACTCTGTCATTACAGTGCCTTAGTTCTAGTTCTTTTCACCTGTTTTTATTCTTCCATCTCGGCTTATGATTCCTCCTGGCTCAATGCTGATGACATAGATAGGCAAGTCCCATTCCATATGTGAGGCTCCCCCTGCAACGGTCATGCCAAGAGACTCGCTGGGTTCTTTTCGAACACTTACCATCTTCTCATGACAGGAAGCTGCAGGATAAAAGGGCTGAAGACACAGAAAACATGGCACATGTATTCACAACTGGGATTTTTTACATGCAAAAATGATCAACATTGTATAACTTGTGTAAATCACATTATATGGCGTCTTTGATATCACAGGAAAGTATACACAGAAAGAACTATCATTTTGTACCTCTTCCCAAACTAGTTACAGCACTGGCCAAATAGCTCAGTGGACTAAAGTGCCTGCTTAGGCAGACTCAGTGGCTGGGGTTTGATCCCCAGTGTGCCATGCTGGCCCCCACCCCCAGGGCACAATGAGACAGTGATTGAAACCGGGCATGGTGGTGTGCACCTGTAATCCTAGCTCTTGGGAGGCTGGACACAGGCAGATTACTATGAATCCCATCTATGCAGTGAAACCCTGTAAACTCTTACTAAAATACCAAAAAACAAAAACAAAAAAAATTACATTATCCCAAACTCATAGGTCAACTTGTAAAAAGTTTCAAAAGGGAATGACAAAAAGCAGAGAGAGTAATGGGTTGGAGACCATGGGAAAAATCTGAAGCATACAAAGTGAACAGTGTCCAAAATTTCTCAGGTGAGTCTTTCATTCTTGGTGGTAGTGAGTCAACACTTCAAAAAACTCTTTTACTTTATGAATATCAGGAATTTTTCAAGGGCTAGAAAAATACATCCCTATTTTATGGTGCATAATCATCTTTCACACTTCCTTGATGCTTACCAAACAGACTTACCTTTGCTAAACAGATGTTTGCCTGAGGAACAAGGCGCTCAATACAGTGCCTATAATACCTCAAGTAAGAAAGGATTGTGTCCATGTGTACTGTGCCTCTTATGGCCACTTGCTTCAGACTCACCAGAGACCCACACTGGAGACAGAAGACCCCAGCCCTTCTATAAATCCCTTATACCCAGCTTTGTCCACCTTAGGGAGTATGACAATGTGAAAGAGGCAATATTTTCTTCTAACTACTACCTACGTTGTAAACCTCAGGATGTTCCCTAATGCTTAATAACAACTTATAATGAAATTGTTCAGGCTTATTTAAAAATGTAATAGGAAACCAGTATTTATCACTCAAGTTATATAAAATTTTTATTTTTAAATATTTCTTGTGTGTGTGTGTGTGTGTGTGTGTGTGTGTGTGTGTGTGTGTGTGTGGTACCAGGGATTGAACTCAGGACCTTGCGCTTGCCAGGCTGGTGTTAAAGCCACTGAGCTATATCCTCGGCCTCCTGGATTTTTAAAATAGAAGGTGTCAGATGTCTAAAAAAGTATAAGGAAAAATATCAGGGTCTACTCATGTACATTGGCACTCAACATCAGATATAAATGTTCTGAGTATGATTAAAATGCCTTTACGACTCCTCTTGCCATTTTCTCTCCCACAGAGGTAACCACTCACCTACACATGGTGCCTATTATTTCTTTACTTTTCAACTGGATAAAAGCTTTTCTATCCCACAAATCCTGACTTGCCTTCTTCTTTGAATCATTTAAACTCCTATTTGCAAAATGCCACATTGTTTCCTAAATCAAACAAAACTTTGGTCAAAACATAAAAAATTAAACCAAAAACTGAGCAGCTGTATATTTACTTTAGTTTAAATATGCTACTTTTAAAACATAAGGGCATTTTGGGAGGCAGCTAGAACCCTATGGCCTGGGGGTGTGACTCAGTGCTAGAGCTCTTGCTCAGCATGTGTGAGGCTCTGAGTTTTATCCTCAGCACCAAACACACACACACACACACACACACACACACACACACACACACACAAATTAGAATAAAATAAAATAATCACATGGTGGCCGATAGAAGTATAACTGAAAAGAATTACAGCCTCCCAGCAGGCCAGTGTATGTTTCCAGGAATTCCCACACAGGGGGCTGCAGCAAAGATGTGATCGGATCCTCCTGGCCTTTCCATGACTCACCAGGGCGAGTGGAAGGAACTCAAAACCAGTGTGGTGGAAGCCTCATTTCAAAAAGTTTAATGAGTTAAAATATAACATTCTACTTCATTATCCTAAGATCAATTAGATGGAAACCTTTAAACTAATACACTACACTAGTTTTCCATTAACAGAGATTGTCAATTTAAGCATGTTAGTAGTATTTATTAACAAGAAGATATCAGGGAGTCCATATCTACACATTTTTGCAGGGTGTACTTGGTCTGTCTAAGTTGCTGATTACAAATAAACATAAAATTTATAGAATTAGGGGGCATAGATGGCTGGAGCACGAGGAGGAGGGTATAATATTGTAGGCTCTGTAGTTAACAATGTGGAAAGCACTGATTTCTAAAATTAAAATTTCTGCATAGATTTCTTTTTTTTTTTTTTTTTTTTTTTTTTTTTTTTTTTTTTTTTTTTTTTTGGTGGAACCGGGGATTGAATGCAGGCCCTTGCACTTGCCAGGGAAGCAGATATTCCACAGAGCCATCTCCCTGGCCCATGCATAGATTTCTTAAAAAGCACAATTTTGGCCTAATCTGAAAGGAAAGGGGCTGTCCCTATTTTCTTCTGCATGATAAATGGGCTACCTATAAGTTTTGGTTTTTTTTTAGTTACAAATGATGTAGTGAAATCAGATACCAGGGGAAATGACTGATGGAAGCTTATCATCATGCTAAGATGCCAAGCCAAGACTACTAGACTCTGAATTTGACTAAAAAGTTTTGTGTTATGTAGACACCCATGCAAATGAAGAGATTAAGGCAGTGCCTCTAATAGAAGCTACACAGCATTACAAATTAGACTGACTTCTTTTGAAGAGAGGCTGCAAACAGGGAGCCTATAGGTTGGATTTTACTCACTGATGTGTTCTGCTTGACTCACATTGTGTAACTTTTTTTTCTGGATTTGAATCCCTTAAGATAGAACAGGTTTTCTCTGACTTTCCCCACTTTTTACCACTCCCTTTTGTCCATAAGTTCCAAGGGTTTACATAATCTTCCTAGGCACTTCTATAAACACAAACATATTAAAAATAGTGGTGAGGGGTGGGGAGATAATGCAGCAGTCTAAGCACCTGCCTGGCAAGCAGTACGGTATGATGTGCTGGTCCTAGAACCCAGAGCACACTGTATTGGCCCTGAAATCCAGCATGGTGGTGCATGCCTGCAATCTCAGTGTTGGGAGGCTGAGACCAGAGGATCACTATGAGTTCTAGCTGCATAGTGAGACCATGTACCAAATAAATAAATAAATAAAAATAGTGGTGGAGACATTATTTCAGTTTTCAGGAAAACTGGGAAACTAAAAAACCAGAATTCTTTCTTTCTTTCTTTCTTTCTTTCTTTCTTTCTTTCTTTCTTTCTTTCTTTCTTTCTTTCTTTCTTTCTTTCTTTCTTTTTGTGGAACTGGAGATTGAACTCAGGCTCTTGTGCTTGCCAGGAAAGTGCTTATTCCATTGAGCCATCTCCCCAGCCCCAACCTCTTATTTCATATCAAAGGTAAATAGAAAATAGTCCTCGAATAGAATGATTCTTAGAAAAATGTAGCATGTATTTGGCTTAGACTAAGAATTAGGACCCATAAAAGAGCTGAATGATCAGGCTTTAAGACTCCCAGCACCTTTCTAAATGGCTGAGAGACCTGGATGAGAGACACCTGTTATCTCACTAAATCTAAAGACAGAACTTTGCCCCCTTAGTTCTGTAAATTATGTAGTGTAAGCGACAAAGGTTCAGAAATGACACTTAGTATGTTAAAGTATGCAGGAGCAACAGACCACAACCCCCACACCCCAAGGCTGGGCCTCACCTTGGGAGTAGTGTCCCCTGAACTTGGGGACTGGCTGCTGTTGCGACTCCAGCCAGCTTCTTGACAGGTGGCTGGGCTCTGCTCTCCAATCTGGCGGGACACGATGAGGTGGACACGCCTTTCACTGGCCTGGAGGAGAAGACATGACATTAGCCTCTCAGAGCTTCCACACACAGCACCTGCTCTAGGGTATATTTTATGCTAGTACTCATTTTGTAATTTGGCAAAAGCATGAGAGATAGTCAATATTGCTCCAAGGGAAACCAAGGGAAGGTTTAGCTCATACAAATCTTGAAAACACATCATCAGATGTTGCCAGTAATTTTTAAAGGAGGATTCATTGTATACAGGACATCTGAAGGATGTCCTGGTTGGAATAAAGTGCCCACTGCCTGAGAGGAACCCAGAGCAAAGGTCTAAGACCCAGGTAAACAGTTAAACAAGAGAAAGGAAGGGAAAGCCTGTGTCTGTCAATCAGAAACATTCAGATATTGGAAAGGCTGAGCTCTTTAGAAAGACAGGGATAACTTGTTAGGTTTTAATATAGCCTCCCTGCCCTTTTATGTATTTGGTATAGGGACTCATAATGATCCTCCTGTTTTCAGGATTATAGGTGTGTGCTACCACACCAGTCTCAGTGGCGGGCTTAGAGTGCCCAGTGGGTAGGGCTGGCACTGCATGTGGGGATAGGGTCAGCATGGCATGTGGTGCTGGGGATCTAATCCTGGTTTCTGTGCTTGCCTAAGCAGGAGCTTAGTCCACTGAACTGTCTTGCCTGCCCTAATGTATCTCTTTTAAAGTTCATGGTCTTGTAATCTCTATGATTGTCCAATAGACCAGCCCAAATCTTTATGAGTTTCTATTCTTCTACTAATAAATATCTGCTAGGGGCATCAGCTTGGCAGTCATGAGTTAGATAAATATTTTAAGATAGTTGTTAAAGTACAATGAGGATGTTTATTGTAAATATCATGACGACTGGCGGTGAGGTCAGTTAATTCATTTTGTGGAAGTGTAGAAAAAAAAACCCTGCCAAACAGGCCCCAAAAAGGATGTCTGAGTTTTTCCCCCAACTTTCCATCATGCACAGCTCAGGCATCATCATGAGCCTGGCATCTCCAGTCAGCGCCCATGTATCCTTTCTTCTCTAGACTATCTTTCTTTGCATCGCCTGGTGTTTCTCATCACATATAAAGCTTGTGTCAGAACAGAACAAAAATAACAAGCCCAGGAAATAATCATGAAGCAAACCGACATGCAGAACTCTGGTATTAGCCAATTACATTCAATTCTTGGAAAAGAATTTTATACTAATTTTTTTTTCTTTGCACTGCAAACCTCACTTATCTTAATAAGGTTATCTTTGGAGGCTCTGAGGCAAAAGTCACTGCAAGATAAGCAACAGCAAGCATTCAGGTCAAAAACTTCAGTCACTGGTCCTATGTTTGCTTTTATTTTGGGGGAAACTGCTGTGTTGAGGGCTCTCAACTGCATGCTTGTCTCAAGGCCTGCATACTGTATCATATTCATCTTGGACAAGGAGCAGAGTGCATGATCTAAGCACCTCGTAAGAACAGAGAACACTTAAGACTTACATATCAGGATGACTTGCCAGGCAAAGTTCAAATGGCTGAGGAGTAGCTTGCAAGAGCTATTTAATTCACATTTTCAAACACAAATTTCTTATTGGAGTTTTGAATGTTGGCTCTGGTTTGAAGTTGTTGGCAGGATGAACACTCCAGTAAATAACTCTGGTATCAATTTACTTGGAAATAAATTCTGTGCAAGGCTGGATCTGGGGCTCGTACCAGCCACCTTGTAAATTGCTTACAGGGAGAGACTATTTGATGTACTTTCTTTCATACTTTTTGAAGACATAAGGTGGAAAACGGGCTAATGTGTTTGTCCTGGCTCTCACTCCAGGAGCAGCTGGACGCAGGGTAGTGAATTAGCCCTTGGCATCAGACGCCTTCTTTCCACTGCTGCGTATGTGGTGGGATGTGAGGCGGGAGCAAGAAGAGGCAAGAAGGGGAGAATTATATTTTTATTTCATGCCAGGAAGATGGGTAGAGCAGACTGGCACTTTAATGACTGATAGTGGCTGAGGTCAGTGGTAAACATAGGTAGAGCAGAGTTGACAGAGCACTTGTACTTTAAGGAATATGCTTCTCACCTAGCCAAGGGTTTTATTATTCCTTTGTGAACGAGGACTGGAGTTAGACTAAATGTGGTTTTGCTTCCTTTCGGATACATGGGTACATCCTTCAAGGTGTAGTGAACTGCAGCTAACTCAGGTGGGGCACCGAATGTGTTTCTTGTACTAGCTTCATGAACTTTCAAGTTAAGAATCACCACCTGCCCTCCACAGTGCTGCAGGGCATTGCTCTACCCAGAAACCAGAAAGCGGGGACACTCCACATGGACTGTTGGCGTCAGCTTGTCTTGTTCAGACTAAGAAGGCTATAAATACAAACAACAGCATACTCCAGCATATTCCCAACAGCACACTCCAGGCCCAGAAGACCCATATTGATTGAGTGGCTTGCTAATGCAGTGGGATTCAAATATTAGCTGCCCAAAGAGCCAGTCTCTACTTAAAGGTCCACCCATTAAATGACCAGAGACTTTAATGATCATCTTGAAGAAACAGGCTCATTCCACATTTCCAAATGGCATCTTTTCAAAAAAAGTCCCAGAATGAAGCAGTGTGGCTTTAACTGATTTTCAATATAGATTCGTGGGGATGAGTCTTTCTATGCTGTCTGGTTGCTCCATTTTAGCTTTGCTTTCAGCAATTGTTCAAGTATCACTCTCAGCTCACCCAACTCATGCTTAAAAAGCCCCAGGGAACTCTGGCACACTGGATTTATTAAATTAGGAAGCTACAGATACGCAAGAGATGTCAGACATCATCTCATTCAACGTTTCTCTACAGTCCATGGTTCAGCTCTTCAGCATCATTGCCATGATATAATCCAGCTCACGCATCAGTGCCCCAGTGACAGGGAGCTCACTGTGCCCCCAGGCAGCACATGCCCATTTTAGACAGCACTAATTGGGAAGTTTTTCTGTAGGCTGAATTAAACTTGCTGCACTCTTATTTGCTCATTGGTTGTAGTTAGGACCTTTAGGGCAACCCCAAATCAACTTCCAACCTTCTTCAAAGATGACTCCCCTGTCTTCCCTCAGCTCTTCTCCTTTCCAGGTCAACTACTCTTACTTGATGAGCTATTTCAGGGTTTCAAGACATCTTAAAAACTTTCACCTTACCCTCACTCTAATATTGGGCAGGCAAGGTGTGTAGAATGGGAACTAGATGGTCTTCCCAGCATGGTGAGGTCTTCCCAGCATGGTGAGGTAGCTGCATGGGGAACCTCACTGATGGAATTCTCATTACTTCTTCACACAGCATAGAGGACTGTCTTTATATTTTATTGGACCAACATCTCCATGGAGGTCTATCTTCATCATTATTGCTTAATTGACAGACAGTGGTTCATCAGACTGCATTGAAGAACATGTTACAGCCACAACATCCACCGCTGAAACTATGGGATGATGCATACACTGTACATGGTAATACAGACAGCTGGAGGTATCAGGTCCAAATGAGAAGCCAGAAAAAAATGCAAAGTAAGCCAAGCACAGTGGCACACACCTGCAGTCTCAGAACTTTGGGAGGCTAAGGCAGGAGAAATCCTAAATTTGAGTCCTGCCTGGACAATTCAGGGAGACTCTGTCTCAAAAAATAAGAAGGGTTAGGGATGAGACTCAGTGCAAAGCCCCTCAGCCCAATCCCAAGCATGACTCAAGTCAATCAATTAATTTTTTAGAAATATGAAAGTCATCAGTTATCCTGTTATTTGATACACATACTGATGGGACCAAAGCCCTGCCCTGTTCTTTCTCTCAGTGAGCAAAAACTTGGGGCTTAGACTAAAACTCTAGAATAAGCTAAGGATATGAGGTAAGTTGATATTCCCTATAGAATGAGTTTGGAAAAGTAAATCTGGCATATAAAGATTTGTTCACCATGGAAATGTCAGGACCTAGCATGATGCCTGGCTCATTATGAAAAGAATTCATGACTGCTTTCTGCTGGACAGGTGAGCCCCTTTTCTGGCCAAGGAAAAGGCATTAGGCAACCTTGAGGAAAAGTGACCCAAATATGCTAGGAACTGCCAAGGCACAAAAGGAGAATCAAGGGGCTGGGGATCTGGCTCAGTGCACAGCTTCCGTCTGGCATGCACAAGATTGTGAGTTTGATTCCTGACTCACACCCCCACAAAACAAAACAAAAAAACAGAACAGAACAAAACAAAACAAAAAAAAAAACCCCAACAACACAAAAGGGGAATCAGAGCAGCAGTTTGCCTTTTCCTTGTGAGATTATAGCTCCATATTCACTGTTACATTCCCAGGAACACACGTCTTTGAGGTATAAAGAAATTAATTTATAGACTAGGGTCATATAGATGCCATTGACAAAGTCAAAATAAGCATTTAATTCCCTCATCCCTCAATCTGCAGACTGCCCAGTAAATAAAATGAGTATATTCCTCTGACTCAAACATCATTTATCTTACGGCATCCAAAAGTTACTTTAAACACTAAATCTGTTCAATAATAATAATAATAATAATAATAATGATAATAATAATAATAAAATGTATGTAGCACTATGAGTAACAGAGAAAGGATAGGTAAGTTTCAGGATCCCTAACATTGGCAATATAGAGCTGTGCATAAAAGTTGCTTGTAAAAAAAAAATTGAAGTTGAAAAGCTGTACAGTTGGCCAAGTCCCACTTTCTCAATAGCACATGATATTTGGAACCCTTACATAAAAATCATTTGGACTTTGAGAATTCAGCTCAAGGATTTACTACCATACCATGGAAGACAATTTATTTAAGTAGGGATCGTATTCCATATTAGCTGTGGCGATCTATAAAAAACAGGTCTTATTTCACTGATGGTTCTTTCTCCAAGGGAACTTGAATGTTTAAATTACCCAAAAAGTTCTCCCCTTTTTTTCCAAGTACACAGCAAAAACTATGAGCTGGAATCATATTTAGAACAAAAATACAGTAATATAAATAGCGTATTATTTGATTTCTGGCTCTGCATAAAGCCCTATTTTAATCTTTTTAAAAATTTCAAGATCCTAGTTGTCAGTTTTCTTTGATGAAATTACTTCTCATTTAATTATAAACTCATTTGAGAGAAAAAAATTCAATATACCTTGACATACCTCTTTTTACCACCTCTACAAATGAACTTTGAATTTTAAAAATATTCCTATATCATTTGAGGGTAGCCATTAAAAAGGCATAAGAGGAATACTTAAATTTCAAATTCCCAATTACTTATATTTAAACTCATAAATAAATATGACTTCATTGATATACAACTCCAAAACACTGAAAGCATTTCAAAACTTGATGCACCTCTCAGAATACACACTTCCTACGTTCACAGCAGGGTAGAGAGATGCTGCCCTCCCTATACTGATCCAGTTGGTGAGACCTCTTTTTTTTCCCTTTGCCTCAAAGCAGTGGTCCTTTATTTATCCATGCATTTATTTTAGGTATGTGCCAGGCAGTTCCAGAGAAAGTAGTCACTTACATATTTATTCCATCTAGGAGTAGTGCTCAAAATGCTTGAGGACGGTGGAAAATCAAGCTGTACTTACTAAATGGCTAAGCAAGCCAAGGGCTCTGCTCTGGAGGCCCCTGACTTCTCAAGGATATTCTTCTCAGAAGACCTTGATTCTCCATCTGTCTAACACTGGAGTCTGGTAAACCTAGCTGCTGAATAAGCAAGAGCTGGGCCTCAACATATGTAAAGCTAGTCCTATTTAAAACAGTTGTGGCCTCTGTAATAACTCTTCCCTGAAGTAATACAGAAAAAACAGAATGTGGTGCTGCGGGCGAGAACATGACCAAGAGGACATGTTGTCTGGGAATTTCTCTGTAAGCAAATGTGATTCATGGAGTAGAAATACAAGGGCCCCACAGCTAAGGACTGAGTGGAAATCTGAGTCTCACCCTCAGAAGGGTATTTGGTTAATCCTCCTGGCCTGGAGTCTGTCACAAATATCACATAAATAAAATCATTCTTCAGAAACGGCAACAGATTGCTTAGCTGAGGTTTTCCCAGCATTTTATTTTTCAAACTAACTTTTCCCTTTTATTTTCAAAATTTTTCTTGCTTATAAAGCACATTGACTTTGTTTAGTCAGAAAAAAAAAAAAAAACCCAAAAAACTCTTTTTAAGAAAAAAAAATAGGGATTCTATTAGGCAAGATTTTATGTCATAAATTAACTTTCTCAGGGAAAATGCTTTTCTGCTCCTCTGTTATTAATCTACAAAAGTAGAATGCCATATGTAATCAAGATTTTTCCACATAGCATGAGTAAGAGTTTTTCTTTTGCTTCTTTGGAATTACAGTTGGCAAAGAACATTTTTCAGAATGTGAGGTTCATTGATTGACCTGCAGAGGGCATTAAGATGCATAACTTGAAAAAAATTCAGCATCCACTCTAAGCCTAGTTTTTAGCAAGAAATGAATCATGCTGAGAAGGTAGTTTCTTCATGAAGAAAAACAAATGGCCTCTTTGATTTTCATGTGTGTCTGTTTCCACGCTGTTACAGTTTGTGCCTAGACATCCCCCAAAGCCTCATGTGGTAACAGATGGGGGTTTTGGGAGGTGGCTGGATCCAGAGGGTGTGATGCTGGCATTAAGGGTGGGTGATTACTAAATCAGCTCACTCACTGTGGCAACAGCCTAAGCTCATTAGTCCCTGTAGACTAATACAACATAAAAGAGCCAGGAAGATGCTGTGAAAGTCCTTTGTTGCTTTGCTACCTTCTGCCACCATGAACTGTTCTCCTTGGCCATGTACTACCCTGCCTTGGAACCAGCCGATTATAGACCAAAATCCCTACAAACTTTGAGCTAAATAAGCCTTTCCTCCTTCAGAATTGGGGATCAGGTATTTCATCTCATCAATGAAGAAAACAACTAGGACACATATGGTCTGCTTTCTGCTCTCACCCGCTGGCACATCCAGGTTACAGCTACCTGCCTCATGCAGGCTGGGCTGTATCTGTGATCAGAGACAGGACTATATTCCAGCTGTGATGAGCTCAGGAACTGTGTCATCCTTCTTCATCACTGTATTGGGACACAAAAAGTGCTCAACCAGTAATTACTGAACAAATGCAAAGGTACTAAAAGGAGAGATTATACTTGAGGGACATAAAAGTAGATACATGCTTGTTCTTGGTAAGTGGCTTAAAAACAAATCCCTGTGATATGAGGACTGGGGAGATAGCTCAGTGAATAAGCGCCTGCCTGGCAAGTGCAGGTTCCTGAGTTTGATCCCCAGTACTGCCAAAAAAAAAAAAAAAAAAAAAAAGATAAAATTAATGTGTAAAATACAGTTACATATTTATAATTTGGCTCCATTTCTTAATTTGATAATATTTATGAATAAAAAATATCTAGTTATTGAGTGCCTTTCCTTGTCAGACATTTATTTAGATGCTTGGAATACAATCATTCCACTGTACTATACTATACTACACTCACTCATGAAATATGCAAGGGGAAGCAGATTAGGGGACACACTGTGTGAGCTCACACACATGTACATTGTTTTAAGTGACTGTCGGTGGAGGCCTTTCTGAGGAGAGACTTAGAAGAAGTGTGAGAAGGACCCATGCAGGTATTTGAAAGCATCTTCCTGGCAGTGGGGCCACAGGAACCTCAGCTGGAATATGGAAGATGTGTCCAGAGTAAGCAAGAAGGCAATGTGACTAAACCTGGCTAAGCAAAGGGAAAGAATCAATGAATTCATAGAGATAGTAGAGGCTAGAGTGTGTTGGGTTCTGCATTGTAAGGGTTCACATATTTTGGGAAGGCTCAAGGGGCTGAAACAAAAGAGGTGACATGCTCAGACTGACTTCATAAGTGGTCCTTGTAGCTGCCACATGGAGAACAGGGTGGAGATGACCGAGTGTAGATGCAAGGGAGCAAATGAGGAGGTTCTTGTAGTGCCATCTCTGGAGATTGAGGGGAGAGAAAGTTTGGTTACAAACCTGGTGAACGGGCTCAGTGGGGAGAAGTTAAGGGCCAGGTTTTTGGCATTAGGCTTGAGATGCACCCATGGGGAGAGAGCAGACAGACACATGAATATGGTAGTGTGGTAGTCAGAGGAGCACTTAGGACTGTGCATATGAATTTAGGAATAGAGTGATAAACCCAGAAAAGAAGTACCTCTGGAAACAATGCTGTTTTCTCCACCCACACTCCACAGGACTTGCGCATGGGACCTCTTGGGCAGATGAACATTTTGAGCTAAGCATCACAGCACAGGGTCAAGGTTCCAGGGGTGCTTTCTGCCCTACTGAGCAGGGAAAGTTGCTTTGCCCTCTTGGACTCAGGCTGCCCTGGTCTAAACTGACAATACTTCCATCCACCAGTCAGCTCTTGAAAGGCAAGGACAAGTCATCACATACAGCAGTGAAACATTGCCAACATGTCTATGGCAGGGCCCAAGGGTAGAGCAAAAGGATTTGCAGTAAAAGACTGAGTCTTGAGGCCAGTTTCCATCAGTTGTTGCTGTGGTTTGTCTATTCCTAGAGTTCTGATCCTGGAGACAATGAACAAAAGCTGCCAGGATATGCTGGATGATGAGATACTTCTTAAAATAAGGTCTTTAATCTCACTCCTATTAGTGCTCCACTGCCTTTAGAGAGTTCCAGACCATGTCACTTTCTTTCCTATTTCATGGACTTAGAAGTAATCTGAGCTTTTAGCCTGGCTCATGGTTCTCCCCATGATCTAGCCCTTGCCTCTCATTCCTGCTTGTCTATTGGTGCTTTTGTACATGCAATTCATGTTCCAGATGTTAATCATTCATCTGTAGGTTATCAGGGAAATGTTATTTTGTGTTGTACTTCCTTAGAATGACCCTTGTCACATACCCACTTAGAGAACTTATGCACATTCCTTAAAGCCCAATTTCAAAATCTTCTTCCACTCTGAAGAATCAATAAGTGGAGTCTAAGCAAATATCTGTCTAGTATCTACACTAGCACCATACTGAGTTTCTCCATTGCATAACTGTCATGCCACATGGTAGTCATTTTGGAAAAGTTTAACTTTCTTGTTAAGACTATGGTCTTTTTCAAAAGAGCCATGTGAGGAGTCATCGTCTTTGTTCTGTGTACCTAACCCAGGGCCAAGTAACTACTATTAAGTAGAAGAAACTTAATGCTTATTTGCTAAATGTAGGGAATGAGTGGGTTAGAATCCAAATTGTCAGAACCAAGTTGGTCCTTCTATGAATAAAGCCAACAGTCCATGAAGTATTACTGAGACACTCAGAAATTATCTACAGAAAATTATACTGAGCAAAAAAAAAAATCACAAAAGTTTATATATTATGTAATTTTATCTTAGAACATTCTTTAAATTCAAAATTATAGAAATGGAGAACAAATGAATGATTGGCAAGGATTATGGAGGTGGTGAGGTAACAGGAAAGCAGGTGTGGCCACTTTTATTAGGGTCTTTGTAGTGGTAGAATTAGTTTGTACCTTGACTGGGTCAGACTCAAGGGCTTGGTTGTGATACTAGTACATTGGTTTTGTGTATACTCACATGGCAGAAGACAGAGTGATGGGTCCAAGGGTTTTCTCTAGATTATTTTAATTCACAATTATTTCAAAATAAAAAGTTAATTGATAAGAAAAGGAAGAACGTTTCATGGTGACCTGCCCAAAGTCAGTAAAATTAATGCTAGAGGGCTCAAAGACATTGCACTGGTCAGATAAATGTACAGTTTGAAGCACCATCAGGCTTCTGTGAACTCTATTTTCCCATATAATAAATAATTTGTATACCTTTCTTGTTAGGGGATGCTCTGACTTCATGCTTGAGTTTCTGTGAGCTTTCTAAGTTACTTGGTCTTAAAAGTCGTGGAGACCAGGATCAGCGCTGATCAACCCTAGTGTGATCTGTGCCCACAGGATCCCTGGAGGATACACAGCACAGTTTCTCGGATATTCTGGATGTGTCTAGAATCTACCTATGTCTTACACTGTTATGAGGCTGACAAACCCTGCTGGCGTTTAGTGATCTTAATTTTGAGAGACTGTAGCACATAATAAAATGTGTTCATTCAGTCAGAATGGGTGGTTAGCAACACAGAAGGAATGCCCCATGACCTTGAGATACATTGTTCTTACCTGGGGAGAATCTTTGAAACACTGGCCCTTCCATTTAGACTCCTTCAAAAGAGGGTGTGTTTGGTAGAAGTAGTAAAGTGTGAGTGGTTCCACTAGTGTGGGGGCCTATGACTAAAGTTTTGGACTGTCCCATGACCCACCTGAATCAGAAGAGCTGCAATTTCTGGGCTTCCATGTCGCAGGTCGTGTCCATTGATGGCCAATATGCGATCATTCTCTTGCAACTGGCCATGTCGGTCTGCCACACCACCATTTAGTAAGCTGAAGACAAATATGCCAGGCTCATCTACCTTGCGCACCAGCTTTATTCCAAGCTGCTCATCAGAACTACTTTTGTTGAGTATCACCTGGAAACTGTCATTCCGTGGTCCATAAAAGTGCAAGGAATGGCCATTTCTCCTGATTTTGACCTTCTGTTCACGTAGCACTGTGAGCCACAGGACCTGGCAGGGCTGTCGCAGGAGGTTCAAGGCATAGTTGTGAGGGACATTGCTGACATCCATTCCATTGACCTGCAGGGAGCAGAGTCATCATACCATCAGCTCCACCTGCTATGACCTTTCCTCAAGGCCCAGGCCAGCACTTCCAAGGTCCTGGGTCTCATCCCCAGCACCTCAAAAAATAAATGAAAGGCACAGGGTCTCAGGATAACTGTGACATTTTCCCCCGAGCATTGCTCTGCTCTCTCTCTTTATCTTGTGTCCAAATATATTCCCTATCATAACAGTACTTTTCAAACCTCTATGAGAAGCCATTGTCTTTCTTTAAACTTATCCTTACACAGGTCCTTTGCACTTAATTGTGTAATCCTGACCTTCATTTCTATTGTCTTCCAAATTTATGTTTTAGCTGGTAGAATGGCAAGGAAAGAAAAAAAAATGTAGGAAAAGTTAATAGAAATTAATCAAATAATTACATGATTTTAAACTTCTTTACTTTTTTGTGCTGTGGAGAATGGAACCCAGGGCCTCATGCAGGCAAGGCATATGCTCTGCCTCTAACTAATAATCCTCACCCCAAGTGATTCCATTAAGTGACTGTTCAAGAAAATGTGAGTTGATGCTTTCTTTCCAAAAATCTTCAACTAAATTTTACTCTGTCACCACATTAAACTTCTAGTTCCAACCACTGCATGTGTATATATGTATGTATATCTATAGTGGGGCTATACATGCCTGAATGGATGTGTACATGAGTGTGCTGCAAAGATACTAGAGTACATGCATGGAAGAATGTGCCTGTGTGTGTACATGAGTGTGTTTAGGTGAGTGTGTCTATAACAGAGTAGGAAGTATGTTTATGTGAGGGAAATATGTGCCTGAGTGTGTATGCATGAGCATGTTTCAAAGTGTGTATATGGCAGAGTGAAAGTATGAGTGTTTCTAAGTGTGTGTGTGTGTGTGAATACATGCCAGATATCAAGACAGTTTTTTGCAAGGCTTTTGCTTTTCTACTAAAAGAACAAAGATTCTTCCACAATTTCAAACATACCCATGCAGAAGAAAATTTCTAGGTTCTTTGAAAGGCTGGAAACTGTTTAATTTTACTTCCATATCCTTAAATTGGGCCCTCTCACTTGTGCCTCCCTCACAAACTACAGGGCTAATATCACAGTGGGCTTCCAGGCTTCAATTACTGAGCTACACAGGCTGAGCCTAGGGGCTTCAGCCCTTGACATTAGTCACTGAAAGAAAAGAATTCACAGCAGTTCTGTGCTCTGTGCTTAGGAAGGGCCTTCCACAGAAGGATAACAACCTTCTGGTCTTTCTATAGCTGGGAAGATTTCTTCTGCTTGTGTCTCACTATTTAGAGGCATCTTGGAGTGAGCTTTTACAAGGGTGTTCTACATGAATCACCAATTCCTTGCTGCACCACGGTGGGTGGGGGTGCCCCTGCAAAGATAATGCTCACCACCTCTTTGTGCACATACAGAGGAACAGTTGCTGGAGGTGCCAGGGTCTGCTTCCCCATCATTCCCAGGCTAAGAGAGGCTTAGGATTCCCTGCTTAGGAATGCTGGCAGCCCTCTGCCTACAAGAACCAGAACTCTACAAGAATCAAATGTTTGCTGTTGCAACCCTCCCAGGAGCACAGTTTCTACTACAGCAGAACAGAAGCCATACAGGGTTGCCACTGCACTCCCAGTTCCCCTAGAGGTTGAGGGGCCCGGCCTGTACTCCAGCTCAGAGACCAGAGGGAATTTTAGCGGTTCTACAACAACTGCTTTCCATGACCTCTTATTCTGGTTAGTCTGCCAAACAAATAGCTCATGATATGACAGGAACTTGTCCCTCAGCAACCTAGAAGGATGGGATGAAACTATTATCTAAGTATCAGATAGGAAATATATGAGCAGGGAGGGAGTTCTTGTCACATTTGGCACAGGCTTGACTTCTGTCTGATAAACAACTCTTCCTTTATCTTCTCCTTTTCTGCAAATTCTGTCTTAAAGTCCTTCCACTCAACCAAGCCTCAGACAGTAGTACACCCACAACAATTTATTCCACTGCTTGTCTCCCCAGGAACATCTCTGGGTTGCTTTTCGTTTTTTATGGAAGGCCATTAAACTACAGCAAATTTACTTTAGAGGGGCATCTGAATGTGATTATGTAAAATATAGACTGCTCCATTAATCTGCTCTAAAACAATCTAAGAGAATATAAGTACTACTTTTGTATTATTTTATACTAATAATCCTTAAAGAGGAAACAAAAGCAGCATCAGAAAGAAAAGGAAGGGGGACAAAGAAGAGGTGGAAAAAAGGAAAGACAAGAAAAGAGGTAGATGGAAGATGGAAGAGGGGAAAGGAGGAGACAGAAACACTTATACAAGGGGGAAGAGTGTAGTGCAAAAGACCTATCTTATTAAATGATAAATCTCATATGAAGAGTTCTAACAATAAAATAGTTATGGGAAGTCAATGTCCATATGTATTTTACTATGATCCACCCACCCACCCACCCACCCATCCATCCATCCATCCACCCATTCACTCATCCATCCATCCTTAACAGATTTTGTTTTAATACTAAGCACCTTATCACAGCCCTGCAGCCCAGGCTCTACCTTAAGAATGATGTCTCCTGCCAGCAGCCGGCCGTCTCTGGCAATCACTCCATCACTATAAATGTGCTGGATAATGATGTGGACAAGTGGGGTTTCACTGCCTCCCACGAGTCTAATGGAGAGGCTTTCATTGGGATCCGCTCGGTTGATCTTGATGCTGGTAACCTCCCCACGTGGAATCAGGTGATAAAACTTTGGAAAGACTCAAATGGACAAAGACAGTGTTTATTTAAGACACCCACTCAAAGGGCATTCTAGGCACTCTTCTTGCCAAACTTAAGCCATTTCTTGTTCTTTGTGCGTGTTTTCCACTTTTCCTGCCTTGGTGCCAGGGTACATTTGTGTGCCGGAATGTTTTTTATCTTGGGCCTAACCCCAATTTTTTCCTTCAAGGCCTGCATGAAACGATCTCTTCCAATTAAACTCTCCCCTGATCCTTTTCCCTTGCTCTCTCTAAACACACTATTCCCTCTAAGGAACCTTCTGCTTCTCGGGGCATTAGACCTTCTATTACTATCAGTCATGCTCCTTTCTCGGGCTCTCAGATCGGCAGGGCCTTTGTTCTGGCTGCTCCATGGTGTCTGCATAGACTCTGCATGCAGAAGTCTTCAGATGAAGCTTACTTAGTGAAGAGATATGAATGAATGTCTTTCTGGAATGAACTGCACCTTTATCGCTTGTTTGTCAAGGGCCAAAACCAGAACAATCCTGGTCTTCTGCTTTTGTAGATCACCGTGCTGATGTTTTACTTGAAGCCCTGCTTTTTAGACTTGGGGGGTCCTTAATCCTCTCTAGCAGTAAAGGGAAGTCAAATGCCTAACTCATATTCAAGAAGAGACTAGGGCCTTGGAGGTGGCTTCTAGAGATTTGTCCCTCAGCTGCCCGAGCCACTGACTTCAGATTTAAACAGAGATCAAAGATCATGTAGGTTGGTATTTTCAAACTTTAGTTTTTTGACCGGACAATGTCTTTATCCACAAAATCTTTCAGCATTCCTTCCCACTTCTTCTCATCCATTGTGATATGGTAGAGAGAGCAGCTGTATCCCTTGACAGGGAGTCAGCCTGCACAGCACTCCTCCATAGAGCACAGAGGGAGGTGTGCTAAGTAGCTGGAGGCTGCAAGGCAGGAGGACTCTAAGGTAGGGCAGAAGCTGAAGACGGGACACTGGCTGCCTCTTCAGGTCTCCTGCAGCCGTGTGCTCATGTCTAGGTAGCATCCTCAGGGACTTCCTTATAAATCTGTAAGCCAACAGCCAAACTGGCCTTTTTTTTTTTTTTTTTTTCATTTTATTTTTGAATAGAAGTGTTCAGAGGGGACCTCAACAATACTGGGACTAAGCCCCGTCTAGTTTGGTGGGCAAAGTGGCTCTTCTGAAGAGCCTGAGGATCGAGTGAGGTCATAGAGGGCTGAGATGTTTGTCTCCAGGAGCTGCCCACAGCTGCTTTTGCCCTAAGAGCCTCCTTGAATGCTGTCATCTGGCAAGAGGCAACACTGTGGGCCTTGGTGCTACATAATCCACTCTTTGTGGCCATTTTCTAAACCTATGACCTTAGCCCATTTTTTTTCTAATGACCTCAATGCCCCAGGCACAATATAGGGAAAAAAAAAAAAACAAAAACCAATGCTTCTAAAACATTGAAGAACACAATTAACAAGGTAATTTAGTGGCCAGAGGAAGCTGGAAACTTTGTAAATATGCATTCTTGCACTCCATGCAGATTAAACTGCAATTATTGGCTGAGGGAAATACAATAGTTAGGGACTGGAGTAAATTCAGAGTAGTTAAAGCATGGTTTGTGTGTGTGTGTGTGTGTTTGTGCGCACATGCATGCGTGCGTGCGTGCGTGTGTGTGTGTGTGTGTGTACAGGGTGTGAGGTGGTCATGAATAAGTAACAAGGAGGCTTCTATAATCACTTGAGTTTTCTGAGGCATAACAAAGCCAGTGGTTGGCGCTCTTCCTCCTAACCCTCAATCCTGGTGGGCAGTGCTGCCTGCCAGTTAAGACAGTGATCTCTGAAGCTGGTGGATCTGAATTAAAATCCTAGTTTCTAGTTTTTATCTGGATAACTTTGGGTTAGTTACCTGAAAACTCTGGGTCCCAAGTCCCCTCATGTATAAAACCAGCAGTGACCGTCCTTATCCCCCGACATTACTATGACATCTACATGACTTACAATGACCTAGAACACAGAAAGGGCTTAATTTTTAAAGCTATATTTATTACCATTCTAAAGTTCTAGCATAACATGAAAAGAAATGAATAAGATAGTCCTTCACCAGCTCCAATTATATTGGGGAAAACACATAGGACCTAAGATATAATAGCTTGCTCAGCATAGATTCTAGAGCCATATTATGAATTCAAAGCACAGCAGGATAATTTGGAACAAGCTAAGAAATCTCCCCCTGCTTTAGTTTCCTCAAATGTAAATAGGAATAAATGGTAAGTACTTCTTAGGATTATGTTGAGGAGTAGTTGTAATAAGAGTAAGTATTGTCATATTACTTACTATGTGCAAACACCATTTTAAAAACTTTTCCATCTATTATTATTTATATGCATTAACTAGAACCTGAGGGTAAGGGTCTTAATAATTTTTCTCTCATTTGTGTAAATGGAGAACAATAGTTTCTTCCCTCATTTACCTACAAGTGAAGTAAGCCCACAAGGTAAAACATTTTATGCCCTTGAGAAGAAAGTGGTCACAGAAGGTGGGTGCTGGTCTGTCTGTCCTCAACCCCGATGTCACTCTGGAAGCCCAGCTCATGACCATCCTTGATGGGGAGTGTATTTACCTTCAGAGACAG
Source organism: Ctenomys sociabilis (assembly GCA_004027165.1). Taxonomy (NCBI): domain Eukaryota; kingdom Metazoa; phylum Chordata; class Mammalia; order Rodentia; family Ctenomyidae; genus Ctenomys; species Ctenomys sociabilis. The sequence goes on from PVKA01001268.1 coordinate 62,017, forward strand.
TGGTGTTTTCATGGTTTCCTCTGCTCTGGTCAGCATGGTTTCCAATTATACTTCCACTCTTTGTCCTTCGAAGAACACTCAAGGCTCTATTAATTTTTTTGAAAGATCTGCTTCTAATTGAGGAGCGATGAAAAGGCCATACTGAGGAAAAGAGAGACAAGAGGAATAGTACTTACAAGTTAAGTCACCTTTTATGCATACATTAAATAAGATATAGACAATAAAACTGATTATATCTAGATGGAAGGATTATAGAATTTGCTTACCTATATATATTTTTTTACAATGAAATATATTCAGCTTGTTTTTAACAATCTCCTGTTTTCCCTCTTGGGCTAAACTGGATAAAACAGTGCTTTCCTTGAGCAGGCAGGAGCCATAAGTTATGAGGGCTCACTTCAACCCCTTTCACCAAATCAGATTACACCATTTTAATGATCTGAGGTACTTGTGGTTTCATTTCACTTCAGAGAACTGGACATTGAGTAGCTGCCAAAACTACCAGAAACACTTCCCTTTACAAAAACATTTCTAGAACTTTCCACAGTGAATATTCCTCAGAGTACAATCCTAAGGAAGGCCAAGAACCCACTCCCAGACACCCACCCATTTGACTCACCTCTGCTTCGTCTGCTCCGGCCAGTGTCTGAGGGGCTGTTTTCTGCCTGACAACTCTCTGCAGCTTCTGAAGCCTCTGGGGAGAGTGGGGTGGTTGTGAGACTTGTACAGCCATCAGAGCAGCCATCTTGGGAGTGCCTCTTTCTGTCCTTGGTCAGGCCGTAGTGAGAAGCACCTTTACAGCTGGAACAAAACCCAGGACATTAGAGAGCCTAGTTCTCACTGCAAGTGCTCTGTGGAGGCTCTTCAAATACACAAGCCTGTCTCAAAACTCTCACATTTCCCATGTATATATACATTTGCCCAAATCAAGTGAACTTATGACTGAAGTACACAGATTTTTAAGCATGCTGGTTGCAGTCTCCTAAAGAACTCTTTATCTTGGCTGATGGGATAGAAACCTATGAGTTACAGTATCTACAGGACTAGGTTTGGAGGCAGATGATCTTTTAACAGTTTGGACCCAGGAATTCCTTCTTGCTGGTGCTTATTTTGACCATGAAAGCTCTTAAATCACACTCTCCTTTCTTTTGGGTTTTGCTCCCCCAGAACAGAACAAAAACAAAACTCTTCCAAAATTCCATATTTAACTGTCCGTGGAACAAAATCACTATTGCCACAAAGCCACAGGAGTTTACTCAGCATCGCTGTTGCCACAGATAGAAGCTTGGTAGCTTCTATCTGTGCCTCAGACTGGTCTGAAAGGCCAGCCCTTGTTCCTCCATGAAGCCAGGACCAGGGGTCGCTGTGCACTGGAAAAAAATGTTGTCTTCCAGCATTGGGATTACATTGCAAACTAGCTTTTATAGTTTTTAACAACATATTTGTGTATATGCATTCATCATCCACTTTATCAAAAAGTGAACTTTGTCATAAAGGCCATCACTTCTCGAAGGGAGAGGCTGGGAAACATCATTGCTAGGGCTCGGGAGATTAAGGGTTGAGCCAATCAGGAGGCAAGCATGGCTGAGCAGGCCTAAACAGCCTTTGTTGTCAACAGCAACAGCCACGATAATGATACTGCTGCCTGACCATGGCCTACACAGTCACAGGAGTCAATGTGTCTCTTCCATTGTGTTGGGTGCACTGCTGGTACTAGCCATGGAGTGTGATAGCCATTTAAATGTCTTGGAAAAGATTCTATTATGACCCAGAATTGAACTGAAAGTGATGATGGACAAAGTCTCAGAAAGAAAGTGTGTGTGGGGGCTTTGATACGGGGAAAACATCCTTGGAAGAAGGTCCTTACATCCTTATTTTTTAGCAAAGGAATAACCAAATGCTTTATTAACTTAAAAACATATCACTGCAGAGATAAGAAACAGTATTACATACATTTTGTTGCTAAGATCACTGAAAAGGACTGCCTTTTTTATATTAAGCAATACAACTCAGGGCAGAAGTTGCCAAAGTTGCCTGAGTGGATTTCAAAGCCATGAGAGTCTGCTTTGACCAATCTAGTCATGTGGAGACAGCCTTAAAGGTGTTTTAGCATCATTTAACTGGTGGAAATCTTTAAAGTTCTTTTTCGGATTGGAAAGTATAGCATGATGCTTCTTATATAATTACTGGCTCTTCAATGTGATGAGATGTGGTCTGAACATTAGTATAAAAGATCTAGGTTTCTACAACCTTATACCCTTAACTTCTAGGCCAGAAGAAAGGCCGGTACAAGCCTGAATTTATGCTGCTAATGTTGCCCTCATAGGAAGAGCTCAAATTTCTAATTGGTGAGGTTTTACCATACTGATTGGCTACGTTGGCTTCTGTTTGTTCTGCTTCCAGATAGGAAAAATGATTGGGGAAATTCAAAAATTAGAAGAAAAACTGCATGGTGGAAAAAAATAGTATACAGTATGCATTTGAGTAGCTCCAAAGTCATAGATCCACAAGGGGAACTCTTCTAGGCTGGCCCATAGTACTTGGTCAGCAATGAATGGGAAGGAAGTTTCTAGGCTCCTTAGCTGGTCTGGAAAGTCTTCATCTTGGGGGCAGGGGGCAGCAGAGCCCTTGACTATAAGCCCTGCCAGAGCCATAAATTAATGTTTCAATTAATTTGAAACAGAGCCACAGGGAGGGCTCTTTTAATACCAGGAGTAAGCGATTGAGGGGTAATAGGGGATGGAGTAGGAAAAAAGTGACATCTTATTCAGTGGTCTTGTCACTGAGGAGGGTAGAATATTTATAAACTATAGCATTAAGAAATTTACTGTTTCTAATTCCTAGGGTTCTAAAAACATATTTTTGAGTCCAGGAAAAGCAAACTACAAAACAGGCAAGTAAGTTTCCCTTTCACCATGTATCACTGAAAGCTGGGAAAGGTACAGAATCTACACCGAAACCTTTAGATTCCTGAGCTTTGTTTGAAAAGAAAGATCTGCTAGAATAACTTATCTAGCTTCTTAGCCCAGCCTGAATCTGAGGCACAGAATGATGTATGAAGGTTGCGGCTTATACTAATTATCTCTTGCAGTGACTAATACTGGGGCCTCTTGATTTACAGACACAAAAGAGGGAAGAAGAGGAGAACAGCTGATTAGTGCTGGCCAGGACAGGAACATGTGCTGAACCCTGGGCTGTGTTCAAAGCAAGCAGGATTTATGCTCCCTCTTAGTTATTCTGAGAACTAAGTACTCTCAGGTGGTGATGGCCATGAATTTGAAGGATGAGCACAAGGACCACAGAAAACCATTTTTCACCTAACCCACAAGCCCTGCATGTGCTGTCTGCTCAATGTGCAGTGTTCATGGTAATAATGAAGCAGGAGTCCTGAACTGCTTTATCAAAGCAAGCAGAGACAAGCCCATCTGTAAGTCAGAGCACAGACACTAGGTGTGCTGGAATCTCCATCTGTTTTTTTTTTCCCCCTCTGGGGGAGGAATGAGAAGAGACAATGAACCCCTTTGCTACAAAATTCCTGAGTCTGCATGCTCACCACTAATGGGACTGGAGATTAGATGCAGGGTGGACACCAGACATTATCAGAGTCCTCCGTGGGCATCCCTCACAGAGCTCAGGCTACCAGGCAGCAGGGGGCCAGCTGCCACTGGGGGGTCCTCACTGCCGCTGAACTTGCTTATTGTGCCACAGGCAAGTGAGTCTCGGCCCTCACGTCACTGCCTCGATGACCTCCCTTTCATCTCCAGTTTCTCTCCTCCTTCCTCCTCAGTCCACTTCCATATTAGAGGAACCCTGAGCCAGCTCCTCACTTGGCAATCATTGATTTCCCAGTCTGATTTTACTTTAAACCTTACCTTGCAAACTCACACACAGTTTGCAGGACCTCCAAAGAGATACAGGGGATGCTGGGTGGGGCTACGGGGATTTTGGACCCTGCAGCCACTAGAGTCTGGCTGGCTGCTCTCTGAAGAAGGCCAGGCCAGAGTTCCCGGAGGAAGCAAACTGGGTGCCAAAAATCCAATTTTAAATGTGAAATCTCTGGATTTTTAAATGACAACAAATTCAAAATTTCTTAAAACATTGTGATTCGAATAAAACACATCTGCTGGACACAGCTGTCTCGAGGCATGGCACATTCCAATCTCTGGTAGTAGGAAAAACTTCTAGCGTGGGTAACTGGCCTATTTCTGTCTTTTCAGTCCTCCAAGAAGCAGCACTACTCTCGTGCTCTGTCCTAGCCTTCCTTTTTCCACACGTGGAGACCTCCCCCATGTCTCAATTCTCACATGTTTGTTCTTTTGCTCATAAAAGAACTCCTATCTTGCCCACAGCTAGTATTAAATGGGAAAGAGAGAGGTTTGACCCTAATAGACACACATTCTCTCAGGCAAAGGGAACCAAGATTAGGAGAGCCTGACCAGAAGCAAGTAACCCGGCTGAAAGATGAATCTGAGGCTTTTGCTGCTCTGGTGCATACGCTGAGCAACTCTGAAGTGTGTTCCTGGTGGGGCCCGGGGCCCAGGCTGCGAGATGTGCTACAGGAAAGGAGCCAGTCATGCGTGATTGCAGCAGGCTCTCTGTGTCCTTGGGAAGATAACCGGTCCGTATGCCACAAGGAGCCTCAGCAGCTCAGTGGTGTGGCTCAGAGAAAGCCTCTGTGCTCTGCAGGACAATGCTTGGGAAGACTGAGGCCACACGCACAGTGCATGGTGCACGGTACAGGACATAGATGGGTACTCACTTGTGCACCTCGTTTGTGCTTGGGTTCCCACCCCCACCCCCACCCCTTCTCCAGGGCCCCATCCTTTCATCCTCAGACTGCACCTCCCTGGCTTTGCAACAGACCCTGGCCCAACTCCCTGCCCCTGCTACGCACCCAAACCTCACTAACACAAAATTTCTATTTTTTTACTCAGAAACTTCCAGGAAAGTGTTTCCATTGTCTACAGGATGGAGTACCACCTCCTCACACTCACATTCTCGGCCTTTCCTGACCCATGTTATTGGCTAGCCTCGCCTACAGAGTCTAGTAACCCAGAATGGGGTGCACAAGAGGAAGCGAGTATCCCTCTCTCTCCTGTTGTGTTTTGTGCACTATGTCTATGAGTGTGGCCTGCAGTAACCTTCCCAATTATTATCCCACCACAGAAATTACAGCACCTCATGACACAAAAGGGACAGGTTTATAGAGAGGACCTGGGATCTGAACCTAGGCTGAAGGTTCTGTGCTTCCTCCCTTTAATGGCCCAGCTCCTTGCTTGCCCTGGTCTTCAAAATTTTCTATAAGTAAAATCAACTCAAAAGGCTTTAAAGGTTCATGTGAAGTGCCTAGTAGGGCTTGGAATATGTTAGCATAGCAGCCAGCACAATTATTACGCTACAAGGCACACTGTTAGGCATGGTGGAGGCAAGAAAAAGTCCACACCCACTTGGTGAGGACCCTGCCTGAAAACAAAGCTGGCCACGCCAGAGGCTAGGGAGGGAAGCTCAGACGATGGGGCCACTAGCTTTGGGGTAATCAGGGTGAACTCTAAGCAGAGTCCAGGAAAACCCGTGACACTAATTTAACAGACTAGAAGTAAAGACCATGTTCAAAGGCCCTAAAAATGTAAGCACGTGGCAGATGCCAGGAATTGTGTGCTCCTGGTAGCCTTTGTCCTTGAGACACTGGTGGGAAACTAAAATGACATCAGAAAGGGGAGAAATGTTGGGGTAGTTCTGTGAACACGATACAGATGCCTGACTGCCAAACTCAGTTATGGGGTTCGGCAACAATACGTGGGAAGCCTGACATCAAGATGGGACAGGGTGGGAGACAGAAGGAAGGATAAAACTTCCCTATGAGAAGAGGGCTCAAAAGTCTTCACCTCATGGAGAATCCCTGGACATAAATCAAAGGTGGGTGCTACATTTACCTGGCAGCCGTCTATTTTCATTTACTAGTCGTTATCATTGTGAGAAATTCTTTTACACATTTATTTCCCTTTTAAAAGCCTACCAAAGGAATACAGCTTCCAGGAAAAGAAAATTCCTATTTTTCCAGCTCACTATTAAACTCTCAGTCATAGGCAGAAGACACTGGTGGCTGGGGTGTCAGTTGGCTGTGTTGCAGCAGCCAAAGAAAGTCTGAAAGCAATTATTTTTGTTCTTGCTCCTTTTAGCAGATGCTTTCCTTGTATACCCTTAATGGTATTGGCCCAGATATGTTATAATAATTCCTGGCTCCCCAGATCCCTTTTTCGAAAGCAGGCAGGCTATACATTTTTAATATATAGCAATTAATATTTTATAACCTAATGCAAAACATTAGAAATTGTTATTGCATTTGAGATAAAAGTAAGTGTATCATTCTTCAAAGCACTCCTATGCAAGTTCCCTGAGCCTGCCCTTGAGTAGGACCCATGCCTGCTAATTTAGTCCCAGTCACACCCTTGGAAGAGACTAAATAACAGTAATACAACTGCTGTTCATCTGACTCTGCTCTCAGTTCTGCAAGTGGGACCCTGCTCTGGAGCTATATGAATTCATTATCTTCTACACTTCCTTCACCACCTCTGTATCATCCTAAGCAGTGTCTCTTTGGGTGAAGACCATCAGGTGAAGTGTTCTTCCTTGTTCAGATTACTTTTTCTCCCCTTCTAGTTGCAGCCCACAGTTCCTATGATGGACCACATGGCCACCTGCATAGTTACTGGAAATGATACACGAAAAAGTCATCAGCACTTATGCATAGCCATGGGTGAAGTAAACATCAGTAATAAGTAAAGGAGGTCAGCAGCTGGGCAAACTCAGCCTCCAGTCCTCAGTTTAGATTCTGGATATGAGCTTGAGCCTGAATGAACCATCTAGGAGAACCAATAGACTTCTTGCACTCATACCTTCCCCTCACTACCCCCTTTTGTATGCCTCTGAGCAGCTGAGGAAAATGTCTCCAGTTTTTCCAACTACCGGTTTTGATAATGAACATCAAAAGGGGAAATTCAAAATAAGTTGTAAAGCCACTTGAAAATGCAGGCCAAGTTTGGGAGAGCAGGAACCTCAGTATTTTGGCTTGGTGAGGGGTGTGTGGGACAGTGTGCCTTGGGGGTAGAGTTCATTTAGGTAACAATTGGTCCAAAGTAACCTAAGCAAGCGCACGTGCCTTGGTTTACCCAAGACACTGATGTGTTCTGATGTGACAAATGGCCCAGTGCTGTGCAGGCATGGGAATTGTTTGACCAGTCTTTGAGCAGGATTGATTTCTCTTTTTGAGAGTGGCAGAGAGGCAGAGAAGAATGGAAATTCTTCCACCTAAGGTTCATGGCTCTTTTTTTTTTTCTATTTTTCAATCAGTTTACAGAATTAGTACCTGTAAGGATCTGTGGTTTCATTTTTATTTTTTAATGTTATTTTATTATCGTTTTTTTTGGGACAGAGTCTCACTATGCAGTTCAGGCTGGCCTTGAGTGCACTTTGTAGCTCAGGATGGTCTTGAACTTGCACCAATCCTCTTGCCTCAGCTTCCCAAGTCCTGAGATTATAGGCATGTGCCACCATGCCTGGCTGTATGATTTCATCTTTAATCCTTCACACCCCAACTCACAGATGACAACATAATTATAGAAAACATTGATCACAGTCTGACATGTTTTGTGCCTATTAATCCATTGCATCCTCACACTATGCCTTGTGAGAGGGCCCAATAGTCACCTGCTTTACTAAAGAGACATGAAGGCACATAGAAATTAAGTCACCTTCCCAGGGCCATACAGTTGCTACAAGAATGTCTGGGCTTTGAACCCAGGCAGGCAGACTCGTAACTGAGGTGTGGGTCATAGGAGTGAAGGCATTGTGTGTGCCCCCTGGTACCTGGGAGTGACTACCGTGGGGGGCAGGGAGGAGCAGGGGAGTTCACAGCACATTATGTAACATTATCATCTTTACCCATGATCTCGTTCGCTGCCAGCCGCTGAAGGGCCACGTGCAGGCACAGCAGGGCAAGCTGCAGTCGTGGCCTGTTCTAATCCAGTTGGAATCTTTGGGCCTGCAGCTGAAGACTGAACTAGGAGGAGCATCCTGCCACCTATGCCTTTGCTTCTGCCCTGCCATCAGGGCCATTTGTCAACAGAGCGTGCTTCTGCTTGCTGGATTCCCACATGCCCTTGGGCTTGCCCCACCATTGCCAGCCTTCCACTCTGAAAATAGCCCAATTATCTCTGGGAATAGGCATGGCCCCTGCAGCCCTGAGGCAGAAGCTTAAACTGATCTTCTGGGTGGGTGGGCGGGCCCCTCTATGTGATGTATTTATTCTGCCTCTAGAGGGAACCCTTTAGTCCTACATTCATATATTTCTAGCCATTGCATTTGTGGCAGAAAACAGGCCAGAGGAATCATATACCTCCCACATCGCTAGCATACTGTGTTCTCCCATTAATTACAATGCTCACAACATTGTACTTACTGATTAATGTGATTAATTAATGATTACATTATAATGGTGTAATTAACAGCCTAAGCTGTCACTTGGGGCTTGTTCTTATCAGCAGGCATGGTACTGGGGCTCAGTTGATGAAACCCTACCTGACTGGGATATATTATCCCCATTTTACAGATGTGCAACACGCGGCTTCAAGAGGTTAAGTACTTTACCACACACAGCACAACCCTAAAGAGCTGAGAGTCATCAGAGCTCTCGTTTTCCTGCTCATTACGTCCTCTGTGCCTCTGTCAAGCTGTGGGTCTGGCAGTTCTGAGCATATCACCCTTTAGCCATGTAATCCTCACAACCACCTAACAGGGTAGGTATGAATGTTATTCCCACCCTGTAGGTTTGCAAGCTCCATAGTATAAAGGTTAACTTGCTCAGGGTCACAGTTAACTTGCTTAGCGCCTAGGGTGACCAATAGTCTCAGTTTGACCAGGACTGACCAGGTTCTTCTGACACAGCATTTGCAGTTTTAAAACTGATTGGTTCCAGGAAAACCAAAGGAGCTGGTCACCTTAGAAGTGGCAGAGACAGAGTTTGAAATGAAAAGTATGAATAGGAAGCTCTTAATCACTATATTGCATCTTCTTCCTCTTTGCCACACATTTTTGTCCTTAGATTATTTTTATTTTTCAGTCTTTTATTTATTTGCAGCTGACCTTCCTCTATGGTCAGCCTTCTCCCATCCCATGTAGGCACACCCGAGTCCATGCTCAGTTGGTGAAAAACTCAAATCATCTGTAGCATGGGATTATCTGCTCCCCTCCCCAAAAATGTCCGGGAAAAGAACTCAGCGACCCCAAGGATGCTGACGAGTCACCGAATGGATAAACTCCTCTGACATCTCCTGAAGAACTGACCTGTCATGTGGACTGGTACACAGGGATATTTGATACAGGGTCTTGCTATGCATTTTGGACTTATAGTGATTCTCCTGTCTCAGCCTCCCCAGCACTATTACAGGTGTGCACCACCACACCAGGTTTCTCTGGGGCCAGCATGGCATGCAGTACCAGGGATGGAACCCAGATCCTTGAGCTTGCCAGGCAGGAGCTTAGACCACCAAGCTACCTCCCCAGCCCCTGTCCTCAGATTTAAAAGGCTTTGAGGGTGCTTTTGTGGTCACAGGTGTCCCTCAGTATGTATGCGTATGCTGCTCTCTCAATAGCTTTCCAAAAAATGCTGCTTCTAAACTGCTGCTTATATATAGCCCTTCATGACAGCCCTTTTGGGCCTAAACTTAGGCAAGTCTAGCACTTCCCAGCAACGAGAAGAATCAGTCCCACTGTTTAGTTTAGAAAGAGCTGAGCTGATAGCCAGGAGGGCCTGATAAATACCAGTGCTGCTCCCTGGGGTGATGCTGAAGAATTCCAAAGCCAAACCAGATGTGAGGCTGACAGTGCTTAATGAGGGATAGTGGCGGACTGGGGCTGGGCGCAGTCCACATGACAGGTCAGTTCTTCAGGAGATGTCAGAGGAGTTTATCCATTCCGTGACTCGCCAGCATCCTTGGGGTCACTGAGTTCTTTTCCTGGACATTTTTGGGAAGGGGAGCAGATAATGCCATGCTACAGATGATTTGAGTTTTTCACCAACTGTGCATGGACTCAGGTGTGTCTGCGTGGGATGGGAAAAGGCTGACCGTGGAGGAAGATCAGCTTTAAAACTTTTAGTGCCCACAACCATTGAGTGCATTCAAAATTTTTCTGCTTACTTTGAAGACATTTGGAAATGACCAACTCTAGCTTTTTATTTGGGGCAATGAGACTATGGATCAACCATGCCTTCTATTTCAGGATTGTCTGGATATGGTTCTTAGGGTAAGAGGAAGGGGCAAATTTCATCAGAACTACCTACCCACTGAAATTTTCCAACCAGCTATAAAAACTACACTATGTACCCAGACTGTGCAAGGAGCCTTTTTTTTAATCCTCGGGTTTCTGTAAAGTCTGTGTAATCGCAGAGGCTGAGCAGTGGCTGAATTAGCTTGAGGTGGAGATGGAGATGTAGGGGAAGGTGGCATGGCACGGAGTAGAAATCATTCCCAGATGACATTTAAAAACATTCCTCCATTCCTCTGAGTGCATTCCACTGTGCTCCTAGGATAACTAAAAAATGCTAGAGCCTGTCCCAGCCCTTCTTGTCACGAGTGTCCCAGACACTTCTGCATGCGCTGCATGAGACTAGAATGCTCATACTGGTTCTCCTCAACCTGTGTCTGCGAATGTGTTCTGTGAAGGTATTTGAATCTTTGTGTCAAATATTTTGCATGCAGCAAACAAAAATCTTATTTCTCAGCTAGTTTTATGCATATTAAGTAAACTTCCTCTTTCCTGTCAATAAATTAAAAGGAAAACCACCTTATTTCACCTGCAAATCACATTTCATTTCCCAAAAACTGTGTTACAGATGGGAGAGTGTGATTCTCAAGTGTGGTTCTATGTTGGCTTACTGGCTACAGGAAAACTTATTTCTCTCTCTCTCTCTGAATTTAGGAAAGGGTCTACAGGGTGTACAGGGCGTACAGGGTCTCACTATGTAGATTGGACTCATAGTGATTCTGTTTTCAGCCTCCCAGGTGCTGGGATCCCAGGTGCACGCCACCATGCCCAGTCTCATTTGCCATCTCGGCGTGCCCCAGGGACAGGGCCTCACAGCAGGCTGGGGATTGAACCCTGGCCTCTGTGCTCTGCCAAAGCAGGCACTTTAGTCCTCTGAGCCATCTGGCCAGCCCTCTCCACCTCTCTCTTGCCAGACTCAGTGTTTGGCAACTACTTTGCTCAGTTCCTTTGCTCCAGTCACCATGCTGGAGAAAGCTTGCTGCAGCCAGGTGCATTGGCAAATTGTCCCTCTGTACATCGCATCTGTCTCTCCACAGGTCTTTGCCCAGCTTCGTCTCTTCAGGGACCACCACTCCAATCCTACTGACTTTTTCCTCAGCCTGTCCTACCTTGTTTTCTCCACTGCAGCCTCCAAGTCAGCCTTGCCCCCTGCCTCCCAGCAAGCATCTGAGGCTACACTGCAAAATGCCTAAAAGACACTAAAACTGCAGGCAGCAGCCAACTCTATGTATACTATGTTTTCTCCCATATGTACATATCAGTGATGGAGTTTAACTTATAAATCAGGCACAATGAGATACTAACAATAACTAACCACATAAAATAATTATAAAAATATACTGTAATCATAGGGGATCTGGGGGCTCTTTAAGATATCTTAATGTACTACTCATTAACTTTTTTTTTTTGTTGATTGTGGTTTTTTAAATTCTGTTTTGTTTTGCTCTCTTTTTGAGATAGGATTGCACTGTGTAATACAGACTGGCCTCAAACTCAGGGTGATCCTCCTGCCTCAGCCTCCCAAAGGGCTGGGATTCCAGGTGTGTGCTACTATTCCTGACTTGTTGACTGTAGAAAAACTAAAACCTTGGAAATCAAAACCACAGAAAAAGGGGGACTATTGTAATCTCTCTCCTTTCTGAGCTCATTCATCACTCATTTGTTCCACAAATACTTAAGTGACTCCTAAGTTTTACCAAAAGTAATATCCAGGCTAATTTCTCCTAAGACTCTGTCCCTGTAGCAGTTAGCAATCAAGGGCAGAGAAAAGATAGGCAGGCAAGCAGGTCAGTGGAGCCACACAGTCACGCCTCCCTGTCTTCAGGTACCACCTCTGTTGTCTCAATTACCTACAAATCAGATATATCCAAGGGGGAAACTCCAGGAATTTTTCAAGAATCCAAACTTGCATTTGCCATGTGCAGAGCACCACACCAAGTCCACATGTGTGAAGCATAGGCACAGCACACTGAAGCCTCCTGCCTTCTGACAGATTGCCTTGCATGTCTTTTCTATTTTGTGCATAAAGGACTATGGACATGTCACATATTCATAAAATATAGCCTTAGTTTAGTACAGCCAAATAGAATAAACCCCATTTCTCTAATATTCAAAAGTAACTGATATGGAGGGAAGGCTTTTTTTAAATGTAGAAAAATAAAAATAACCCATAATTTGACCCCTCCAAAAACCTTTGTTAATCTGTTAGTAGTCTTCAATCTGTTTTTTTTTTTTTTTTTTTTTTTTTTTTTTTTTTTTTTTTTTTTTTTTTTTTTTTTTTTTTTTTTTTTTTGTCTTTTTGAGACAGGGTCTCACTATGCAGTTCAGGCTGGCCTCAAGCTCACTTTGTAGCTTAGGCTGATCTTGAACTCACAACCATCTTCCTAACCATCCTCCTGCCTCAGCCTCCCGAGTGCTGGGATTACAGGCATGTGCCACCGCGCCCGGCTTCAATCTGGTTTGTTATACACACACATACACATTCACATTTTATGTTTTCCAGTAATTGGACTAAGTAAAAGGCACATATTAAAGGATTGCACATTTACATATATTGCTAAATAATCTACAAGTGGTTTTTACCTTGGCTGGGCCACAGAATTACCCAGAATGATTTGAAACTTTAACCTCAGACTAGTTAAGGCAGAATCTCCAAGGTGGGTCTGACATATATTGTTTTGTTTTTTGTGGAATCAGGGGCTGAACTCAGGCCCTTGCGCTTGCCAGGCTTATTCTACTGAGCCATCTCCTTGGCCCTATCGGTGGGTTTGTATAGCTCTCCACGTGATTCTAATGTGCAGACATAGCTGAAAACCACTTCTCGAAACCTCTCTATCTCTCTGTTTCAGCTAATTCATACATATGTGTTTAAAATGCACCACTGGCCTACTGACCAGTCAATATTTTCAGGATTGGAATCATTTCATTGAAAAAAAAAGTTTTTTGGTAAAGTGGATCAAAAAATAAGCCAATTAAGTTCAAGACCTTTAAATAAAATCTAGGTCCTTTTGGCCTCAAACATAAGCCTGAGATCCATCAGGCAGTGATGCTTAACACTTACTGTGTAGTAGGCTCTTTATTAATCCATGTTGAACCAGGACGCAGGGATACTTCAGTCAGTAGGTTCTTAATTCCAATTACCTATGTAAAAATTAGGTACCCTATTGCTGGTTTAATAACTTCATGGAAGACCTGAAATAACTTAAAATATTTACTTTTTCATTATTTCATTTATTTCTGCACTTACCTCTTTCTTTCTCTTTGTCTCTGTCCCCGCCCCCATAGACAGAGTTATGCACACTAGGTTTATAAAATCCTTGAGGTGTTTAAATACCCTGAAGCACCACTTGCCCACCGCATATTCTCAGTGGATGACTTTGGTAAACAAAGCACAGAGGGTTTGCATACATGGTACAACTCTCTCCACCACAGACCCACCAGGGTTCTGTTTTGACTCTTATTACCCCAGCTGAATCATGAACATGGCCCCAGGCCCTATTTTATATTACTTGTGGGCTCTGAAGCTGCCTTTTAAGTTTCAATCCATTTTATTCTTTTTCCCATTACTTCTCTAGGAATTCAACAGTCCCTAAGGAAGAAGGCAAAAAAGAGAAACAGAAAAAAAGAAATGAAAATCCATAAATGAAACCCAAACTGGCCATCTGCCAACCTTCCCAATTTATCACTCAACGTATTCATGACTAAACATCTGTCACCAGACAACTGCACTGAAATTGATGGGGTCAAACATTTTAAGTCCAATTCTTCCAGAAAGGAGGAAACAGAGTCCAGATTTATTAGGATGCCATGGACTTCCAAGTCGTTGAAGTCAAGCTTTTGCCCATTGGCCAAAAATGGAAAGAGGATATGGGGATGTGAACATGCAGGCCATTAGCACAAGCAGCTAAGACTGGCACTTGCCCACGATGGAAGGTGGTGCTAACATCCTGTGGTACAGATTCTTCTAGATACTGTATATTTTTACTGCAGTGTTAGGCATTTAACTTGTTATGAGTTATTGCAATATAAATCTAGATGAGTAACTGCATAGACCTCCAGCTAGATTAAAGAATGGGACCCTTCAGAAATCTTCAAAGAGACACCAACCTAGATGTGGATCTGTTTCTGACAAAAAACAAGTAAAGGATTGTTATAGACTGCATGTTGTATTTTGAATTTTGAAAATGATTATCTCAAATAGTAAGAGTTTTCAAATATACACATACACACCTCATATCAAAGCAACACTACTCCACTAGGTGGAGACATGGTGAACTTGGCTGCATAGTTTTTGGATCTCCAAATGAAGACACATCCAGATATATTACAGAAATCACTATATATAGGGAATTTTGACCCCCTACAACAATTAGCATCCCTCTTTATTAATTGTTCTGAAACATTTAAGGACGGTGCCACTCTGTGTCCTCTACTCTACCCCATGGCAGATTTGGTTAATTATAGGAGAGAATTTGGTTAATTGCATTTTTCTATGAACTGATACTCAAAAGACAACTTTCTTTTCCATTCATTTAATTATAATCTGGCCAGTCAGTCTATTCTTAAATTGACCATCAATTGGATTACATAAAACCGACATTTTGGAACAGGACCTTTTGACTCCCTGAGTGCTCTCCTAATGTTAATAGTATGAATGCATTTTGAGAAGACACTTTGATAAGGATAATCACATGGTTTAAATTATTTTTCTAAACTTATAATCAACAGGCTTTCATTGGGCCTTGATAGCATTAATGGTCATTGACTTTTTGAAACTGCAATAAATTTGAAGTTTATGATGGAGAGTGAAAGGTTCCTGTCTGTCTCAGTCACTTTTGTCTCATTGCTGGGACAAACACCCAACACTCAAAATAAAGCATAGAAAGGTTTTTTTTTTTTTAGCTCACAGTTACTGGATGTTTCAGTCCATACTCAGCTGGCTCCAAGGCAGAGCAGCACACTGCAGAGCACAACTTTTCATGGCAGCAGCAAAGAGCAGAGAGCACTAGGAGGAGTAGCAGCAATAATGGTTGCAGAGAGCAAGTCTTCTCGCTTAAGAGGCATTTGGGCTATCCGCCCCAGGCAGGGTGTCGGACTCACACCCATAATCTCAGAAGCTTCACACCCATAATCCCAGTGGATCATGAATTAATGAAGACTGTAGAAGTCTGCCCCATGACTGCATAATACTTTGGGAGGACAACTAGACACAAACCATAACCCTGTTCTAGAAATAAAGGAAGATACAGACTTGGAAGTGGCAGAAGTGGCTCCTAGGGGCACAAACATTTGTTCAGCCTTGTATTATTTTTTCATACATAATACCTATCACATTTAATATCACCAAATCTGGTGACTAAAGTGGTGCTGTTTTCCACATTACAGTTAAGAAAACAGATTCAGAAAAGCTAAATTCTCAGTCAAGGTCATATAGCAGGACAATTTTCCTTGGAGAGACAATACTAATACAACTAGTAAATGGTAGATCAAGAAATGAAAAACAGGTAAGACTTCCAGCCCATGCTCTTTCTACCAGTAGATGTCACCCCTAGGACTTATTCAATTCGTAGAAACTCAACTGCATTTCTGAAGACTACTGTAGAAGAAAGATTCAGGCAAAATAAACCTAACTGGGCCATTTCTAACCTGAACAGAAGAGCCCATGGAGATTGTAAGGGGACATCCACATATAACTCTTCTTCCTAAGACACATGTCATGCATTTGTGAAGAAGGACAAGGAGGAGGAGGACAATGAGGAGGAAGAAACTTTTCTCTACAAAAAAAAAATAAAAATAAAAATAAATAAAAGAAACTCTGGCCAGTCTAAGGATGCTATCTTCTAATTTACATATGAGCTAAAGGAAGGGTCACACGGAAAGGGTCTTAAGTGTGTATGCAAAGGGATTTGTGCTTGATTTGGAAGCTTCTAGAAAAGTCACACACAGGACAAACAGTCATCACCTACCTTGGTTAGTCCTTTGAGCTCTAGGCCTTTCACATACTTTCTTTCACTCTCTCACTCTTCTTTTTTTGTTCACCTAGAGCTCCCAGAATTACTTAGTATAGGCTCTGATCTCCCTCATAGATTTTAAAAGATCTTAAAAGTTCTACCATTTGCCCAAAGTGAAAGGGCTATTAAAACAAGGAGGATTCACACCAAAGCCTTTTCACAGCTCTTTCCTTCTTTTCCATTCTATGTGTCAGCCTAGCCCAACTTATCTAGCTAGCCACACACATTAGATTTGGCTCCTCTCAACAATTTCAGCTATATTTTTTCTTTTTGTATTTGTTTTGTTTACTTGTTTTCCTCAGGAAAGATCTCATTAAGTAGCTCAAATGGTATTCAACCTTTTGGTCTGCGTGCCTCAGTCTCCCTAGGAGCTGGGATTAAAGACATGTGTATGACAACTGGGCTCAGGTCTGCCTTAACCTTGGCAGACCCCAGAAATATTTCTGTCTCTCATTCAACGAAGTTCACTGGCTCTCATCCAATGAGTGGAGAGAACTGGCAGGCAGGTTGGCACGTAGAGCAGCTCACAGCTACTATTTGCACAGGTTCCAAGCTGTTAAACAGTAGACTCAGTCATAGGAGGTTTCTTCTTGGGTCAAAAACATGTTAAGCACTGCTACTGAGGTATGGTTGAAACAGCATCCCTGTTCCTCACTCCGAGGCTGGGAAGCGCTGTGGTGGTGGTGGGGGGCACAGGCAAGTTGGCTCTGGGGTAAGACAATGAAGTTCTTTGTGAACTAAGTGCCAGTTTTAGGAAATAACCACCTGGGCAGGACCAGCCTGAATGCTGTCATTTAATAAAAGAAGCAATTTGAAGATTGGACCCTGGAAATTGCCAGTGTCTATCTAATTATTATTTAATCAAGATAATCACTTGGCAATGGCAATTGGCATTCCATTTTAAAGAAACTGCAGGCTGTTTGTGTGGAAGCTGCCTAAAGGAAAACACAACAGATTATTCCTGATTTACAACAGTTTTACTTAGATTTTTAGATTTGGGCCGCAAAAGCAATCCATATTCCATAGAAATCATTCTTTAGAGTTTGAATTTTGGTCTTTCTTGTGATGTGGGACAGCAGCAACAGCAGAAAGCCACAGCTCCCAATCAACTGCATGGTCATGATGGGAAACAAAGGACACTACAGTACTGTACTGCTAAGCCAGGCTGTACAGGAGGTTAGGCATAGTAAAGAAATGGTCAATTTAAGACATTGCCAATCTACAATGGGCTTACCAGGATGTGACCCCATCACAAGTTGAAAAGCACCTACATAACACATTGGAAGGAACTTTTAGAAAAGAAAAAATTCTAATAAATATTTCAGGGTACTATAATAAGACAGCCTGACAGCTCCTAGTGAGAACAACCAGTCAAAGCTGGCCTGCATGGACTGATTTTAACTATCCTAGCAACAACACTTCTCTTGGAGGCAGGGGCAGGTAGGGGGATGGGCAAAGAGTGTGACCAACCTAGCCAGTCAGGACATAAAAAAAAAATCCAGGATGGACATGTGACCCAAATCAGACCCATCAGAGTTGAAATCATGTATGATCATCCTTAGTATCCTGGGAGATTGGTTTAAGGCCTCCCAAATCCAAAATTCATGAATGCTTAAGTCCCTTATATAAAATGGTATAATATTTACACATAACTTATACATATCTTCTCACATACTCATGTCTAGACTGCTTATAATGCCTAAAGGTAAATGCTATATAAGTAATTGTCTCATATTGTTTATAAAAAAAGACAAGGAAAATGTGTACACGTTCAGTACAAATAGTATTTTCCCAAATATTTTTGATATGTTTAGTTGCATATCTGGATTGGGTACCTGAGGCAACGCAGGCTGTACATCTCACTGGTGGGAAGAGACTGGCTGAAAAAGAAGCCAGCTTGAGTAGAGCAGAATGATAGGACAACAAGAAAGCCACGTTGATGGAACCCCAAGACCCAGAGTTACCTCCTCGACTGTCGGTTGGTGAACTAGGCTAGTTTTATTGGCATACTGGCATCTGATGTAAACCTAGAAAGTGACTTAGGAGAGAGGTGCCAGAGCTGGGTTGAGAAATCCCATAGCTACCTTATCTCTTGAAACAACAGAATCCAACTGGAGGGGAGACTGTGGCTTCCTCCGTGCCTACTTCTCCCTGTTGTGGAGGCCCAGGGAGGTTATTCCAGATGAAAAACAGGGAAATGTAGGTGCTAGTTTTTAAGACTATCAAGCTACCAAATCATACTCACTTATTTCTATATCTACATGGAGATGGAAATGTCCAGGAAATGAGAATAAAATTCAAGGGGCGAAGAAATGGCAATGGCACTGTGTCCTGGGAGGGACAGCCTACCCACTGAGACATGAAGCTTTTGTCCCTGTTGGCAGGAACAAATGCAGGGAGGTCCAGGAGTGATGCAAGCATGATATTTAAGAGCTTTATGTACACTGTGAGCTCCCAAGATGTGAGAGACTCAGGGGAAAGTAGCTTATACAAGCCATCACCTTAGTATGACAAAGGCTTGCTGGAGAGAATTTAGGACACAGAGGGGCTGTGCTTGACTGCTTGGTAGCTGTGGCTCAGAGACAGCTGAACTGATTCCCAAGAACATGGTGATCAGAGCCAAGGGAAATGGGTGCACAATCTCTAGGGTAACCACAGTCTCCCAACAGCTTGCCTGACTTACAGATAGATAGTGAGAACATGGTTAACACGAAGCCTGCAGAAAGAATACTGTGAAGTCTAAAGCAGTGGCAGTGAACCTCTGGTACATGTACTACAGATGGCTGTTTGTTACCATTAAAATCTCTAGAAGATTTGCCAACAGTGGTTAGGAGAAAATGCAGTATGTACTTTTCAGGCCTTCATGTAGTCATGAATAAGACATAAGACCTGGCACCTGCAACTTCAATAAGGCTTCAATATTTTGGTTCACAGCCTAGCAAGCTTTGGTCCACAGTTGGCAGGCACCAAGGCGGAAGCTGCATGGTAGAAGGGTGTGTCTGGGAGGGAGGTGCTCATGTTTGCCAGGAAGCAGAGAGAGCAAAGGAAGGAGATCGACAGGGACACATGTCTTCCAAGTTATGCCCTCGTGACCTGCCCCTCTCCCTCACACAGCCCAGGAGCTGGTTCACCCATGAAGAGAGCAGCACCTCCATGATACAGTCACATTCAAGCACTCACAGTGCTCCAGGGACCACCAAGTCCAAATGATAACAGACTTGCATATGGAGAACTTTCTGTGCTTCAAACAAACAGGTAACTTAGTAGGTTTATTTAAGCAGAAGTTACACATTTCTTTTCATCATTTTAGGGCTGGTCAGATAGCTCAGCAGACTAAAACACCTGTTTAGGCAGACTGCAGTGGCTGGGGTTCGATCCCTGGTGTGCTGTGCCAGCCCTGCCCATGGGGTGTGCTGAGATGGCAACTGAGACTAGGAATGGTGGTGCGTGGCTGTAATCCCAGGGCTTGGAAAGCTGAAAACAGGAGAATCACTGAGTTTGATCTATGCAATGAGACCCTGTAGACCCTGTATCAAATACATAAAAAAAAATTCTGTTTTGATTCTAATTATGTAAAACTCCTTTTCTTCACACACAAATCCAGCAAATAATGATAGCTGTATTACAGCAATATGGTTCAAATGTTTATGTTCTCTTCTTTCCAAGCAGGTTTTCAATTTGGCTTTAAATAATATTTTAAAATATATGAAAGAATCTAAGTAAAATTAAAAGATATAACAAGAAGTGAAAGATAATTGCAACATAAAAATTAAAAACTGTCTTTAACATATAAAAAAGACAGAAAAGTGCTGGGATTTCTGAGAATGTACTCAGGCTAAAGACCACTTCTCTAGCATGAATGAGGGCCCGAGTTCAATCCCCAGCTCTATGGAAACAAAATACAGCGAAGCAAAACAAACTTGCTAGAACAATGGTAATCTAACCCAGACTGTGTCCCTTCAAGGCCAGATTGCACCAAGCTCAAATATACCAGGTGCTAGCAGACAATAACATGGAGTCCAAAGGACCCAGAAATTTGGCGAGGTAGAAGTCCCAACTTCCCTGTTATTTATCTCTTTCTTAACACAGCTCCAGTCAAAGTCCTGGCATGTCCCACCTAAGTGAGTTTCTCTACCACCTTAGATCCACCTCACCACATGGTTTTCCTCTATAAAAGTCCCTGAAAGAGGCAGCTTCCTGGGGACAACCCACTCAGGCCCCCCTCTTGTCCCTGTCTCAGATAGGAGCTTTTCTTTTCCCTCAATAAATACATTCTGCTCATAACCTAAAAAAAAAAAGTCTTGGTGTGAAATGAATACGCCTTTCAACAGGCCCCTCCTTATGTCTTTTGTTCGTGTTTTCTCTCTCCATTTCTTCTTTTTCTCTCTGTTGCATTATTATTCTTGTTCTCCCTCTCTCTCTTGCACAAAAATACCATACTGAACAAAAATACTCTTGCACACATATATTGTATAGGTCAAATACACTGTATAGACCACAGTGTGTTCCCTCAAAAATCCTACATTGAGGTCCTACACCCACACTTCAGAATGCAGCTTATTAGGAAACACATCCTTTCCTCACAACCATCAGAAGAAATCAACCTACTCCACACCTTGGTTTTGGACTTTCAGCCCGTGGGTGCTCAGGCCATCCCTTTCTGTAGTTTAAACCAGACTACCTGGTAACATCAGGTCTAGCACACTGATGCACACACATTGTGCTCTTCATTAACCTTTCTGTTCTTTTCCATTCGATCAATGAAACCCAAGAGGTATTGTTACAATTTTTTCTTTACTCTTGGCTAGCAAGGAACTGGGCCAGACATGAATTAGAGACAGTGGCAATCATGGTCAACAGAATTCTGTGATTAGCAGAAAAGTGAGGCAGAGATGTAGAAGCCATGCTATCTGACTTTTTTTTTCTGCACCAGCTATTTTCTTAAGCAAATACTTAATTCTGGGGGGACTTGGTCTTCTCTAGAGTGAAAACCATGTATCAGATGACTCTAATGTCCCTGGAAATCTTATAATTCTATGAGTCAGCCCGGCTCAGATATGTATCACTCTTCTAGTCTACACCCACAGCTCCCTGGATGAGGCATATAGAGTTAGACAGCGGTTAGGACAATATTTAGTTTTTGAAATGCTTTTAGTATAAATTATTTTAGCTTGAAACCAGTTGCTAGGTTTTGTCTGCTCTGATGCCTGTCCACCATGTAAACATGTAGGCTCTGGGAGAATGTAAAGGGAGGTGGATGAACTTATAGGCATTGTGTAAACTGTGAACCAGGACGAAACGTGCGATTGAAAAGCTCCACATTTGCAATGTGTTTGAACTATGCTGCTGGTGAACCACAATTTCTGCACTTCATTTGTCTTGATGTTGGACAATAATTAACACTCAGAGTTCTAAGAGGGATCTTAGGACTCTTAGATGTTAGGGTGTTGTTGCTCTTTCTTCTATTGCAACAACATCCTGCTGATGTATTTATTTATTTCTCTGCTTTTAGGAAGATTTAAGGGGAAGGGACAGTGTATCTGCTTTGAGAACTAGAAACCACTTTCTGCCTTAGTTTCTCTTTTTATTGTGAATGAGTCAACCAGTTTTGGTGCTGTTTACAGAAAAACACAAACCAAAAGCTGACATCTGTTCACTCTTCTAATGAGAAACAAATACAGACACTATTTCTAATATACCTCTATGATGGCTATGTCCTAAAGAAGGAAGTGGACTGAGGACACGGACACCATCCGTGTTTGGCGTCCCCTTCAAGAAAGCACCTGTTGACATGAGATCATTAGTTCTAATAGTTGGCAGCAGCAAAGGCACCTACAGAGAGTCCTTGTGCAGCCAGAGTTCACCCAGGCAGGCTTTAAATAAGATGCTCACTTTTGACAAAGAGCTGAGTGGAAGGCCCTTCTCTGTTGAACAGAGCAACCCTTCCAAGTACAGGATGCTCTTTAATAATCCTATAAGAAATTCTTCTCATACCATCTGGGAAATAACATCCCCAGTGCAATACTTTGGAAGGGAAGTAACAACCACAGGAGACAGACTAAACAACATGTATTTCCAAAAGCATTTCACTTACTCATGCTAGAAAGGCAAGCAACTGACTTGGCTTGGCCAGTGCTGGCCAGCATGGTGAGACGTTCTTGCTAAAGGTGGCCTCATCTGTGATAAATTCTGGTATAGTCTCCCTTAGGAAACACCTCAGGCTGCCTAGACATCATCTTTGCCAAGTATTTTCCCTCCAGGAGTCTTCTGGGCTGGAGATTTTTATCCATGTTAGGTCCAAAGATCCCAGAGTGGGGCTTATTTGCTATTTTCCTGAGCTTACGTTACAGGAGGAGCATTAAATAAAAAATACATTAATAATCATATATGCTCCCTCAATGTAGAGAGAAGGCCATTTATAAGAAGACAATAGGACTCCATTTAATCAGTGAACTGCCTTCTGCACAGCACAATGGGCCTGGCTTGGGACAGAGAACTAGGCCATAGCTTCTTAATATAACTGTTAATGTGGCCATATGTATCAGTCAGATTTTTGTCACTGTGCAAAAATACTAAGATAACTTGAAAGGAGGAAAGGTTTATTTTTGACTCTGGATTTGAAGGTTTAGTCCACAGTTGCTTGACTTGTGGCCCCTGAATCTGTGGCAAGGCAGAACATCTTGGTAGGGAGCGTGCAGTAGAGCAAAAGTGATTACCTTACGGCAGCCAAGACACAAAGAGGAAAGTGGCTGCCTCCACAGTCCCTACCTCTCAAAGATTTTCCCACCTCCCATGGTACCCTCCGTTGGGGACCAAGCCTCGCATATATGAGTTTTTTGGGGAAACATTTAATATCCAAACCATAACACCATGAAAGCAGGGGCTAAAGCACACAGGTGATTGAAAGGGAAGAAAGGGCCTAGTGGGACATACAACTGAATGAGATTTGCTAGATCTTATTTACATGGAACTTTGTGCCCTGTTCTCCCTTGAGGGATTGGAATTTCTGAGACTGTGTTTCTCAACCAGAGAAACATTGCCTTGAAGAAACATTTGACAATGTCTGGAGACCTTTTTTATTATCACAAATTGGTACATTACTTTTGGCTTCTAGTGAGTAGAAGCTGATATCCTATAGGATAGGTTAACCCCTATAGTAAAGAATTATCTGGCCAAAATATCAACAGTGCTAAGGCTCACTGCTCTGTAGGATGGAGCAATACCCAGTGGCTGTGTTTTTAGCAAATTCCCAAGGAATTTTGATGTTCCTCAAGGTCTGAGAAGGTGGCCCATGTCTTGGCAGCAGTGCACAGACCAACATGTGGGGTGGTGGGGGTAGGCTGAGGTATGTATGTGACTAACACATTAAAGACATTAGTACTAAAGAGAGTCATGGCTAACTTTACAAATGGACTCATGATTATATTACATAATGGGACCATGGGAGGTATGGACATGGAGTTGAACTACCCTGAGCAGAGGGGCCACAGAATGATAACAACGGTGCCTCAGAAATGTCAATCACGCCTTTTGGCTCTCTGAGCAGCCCCATAGCGGTAGGCAAGAACAAGTGCCTTACGAAAAAGGCAAAAAAAGGAGCCAGGAAGAAAGCGATTGATCCATTTTCTAAGAAAGACTGGTATGATGTGAAGGCACCGGCTATGCTGAACATAAGAAATACACTCGTCACCAGACGTGAAGGAACCAAAATTGCATCTGATGGACTCAGAGATCGTGTGTTTGAAGTGAGCCTTGCTGATCTGCAGAGTGATGAAGTTGCCTTTAGAAAATTCAAGCTGATTACTGAAGATGTCTGGGGCAAAAACTGCCTGCCTAACTTCCACGGCGTGGACCTCGCCCGTGACAAAATGTGTTCCATGGTCAAAAAATGGCAGACCATGATCGAAGCTCATGTTGAGGTTAAGACTACCGATGGTTATTTGCTTGACTGTTCTGTCTTGGCTTTACTAAAAAATGCAACAATCAGATATGGAAGACTTCTTATGCTCAGTACCAGCAGGTCTGCCAGATCCGGAAGCAGGTAATGGAAATCATGACCTGAGAGGTGTAGACAAATGACTTGAAGGAAGTGGTCAATAAGCTGATTCCAGACAGCATTGGGAAAGACATAAAAAGGCCTTGCCAGTCTATCTCCCCTCTTCATAATATCTTGGTCAGAAAAGCAGAAATGTTGAAGAAGCCCAAGTTTGAATTGGGAAAACTCATGGAGCTTCACAGTGAAGGTAGCAGCTCTGGAAAGGCTACTGGAGATGAGACTGGAGCTAAAGTTGAATGAGCTAATGGATATGAAGTACCAGCCCAAGAGTCTGTTTAAGATCAATGTTCTTAAAAGTGATAAATAAAGTTATATTTGTGAAAAGGAAATGTCAATCACACTGCCAATGGCTGTCGCTAGTGCCTTACAGTCTACTTGTAGTCAGGCTCCTCTTTGGGAGCTTGTAGGTCTCCCTTTCAATGGCACTGTACATCTGAAGATTGTCCTATAATCAACTTTAAGGGCCACAACTTGACAATGAAAAGTTGGGGGCCAGGGATCATGCTAGGATTTTCGGCACTTGGTTTATAGCATAGCAGAACAGAAAGATGTAAGGAAGTTTATGAGAAATGTTTAATCTACCTTCTGCTCAAGAAAGTACCACACCAACGCCAGTGACTTCTGGTCTTTTTTTGTCTCACTTTTCACCAGCCATATTCTCTGGCTAGACTAGATGTCTGGGGACTTTTGTCTGAGAAAGGCTCTTTTAATGTTTTAAAAGAAAGATGGAAAGAAATAATTGCTTGTACCAGAAGGAGGAAAAACTAATAACATTAACATTAAGATGAAAATGTTTTCCTATGATGATAAAGCTGACAGGTACTATTGGTTTTTGTTTTTTTTTAAACAATCTCATACCTTGGTTCATGACCTTAATTTGTTGTACAATTTTGGAAAAGATGGCAATTTTGTGTTTGTATGGCAAAGATGACCATAATCAAAAGCTATAGCCAAATCTGTGTGAGACCCACAACTGCTGCTGTTTCTAATACTAACAGTCTGATCAATAGGGATATGTAGATATCATGAACAACTGAGGTCAGGCTTTGCTTAAGGCATAGCTCTTTTTGCAAATTCTATTGTCATCACTGCCTTTATCTTCAAAGGACATTATTCCATGACATAAAACCTGCATCTTACTATGGCTGCAGGTGAAATACTTCCCCTTGGCCAAGCATAACAAATTATTTTACTCTGTTTACAAGAACACATGCAAAATCCATCTAAGCAAGCAAATTGGCTCATTATGTTGTAATGATATTAAATATAAATTATTATGTGATTACTTTCATCATTATATTCTATCAGTAAGTACTTTAGAAACACAATGCGAATGTTCTCAGAGGTAAATTTTACTGTCAGTTATGAAAACCATCACAATCCTTTGATGCAGGTTGGAATGAGATGCAGGAGATGAGACCAGGAAATGAGTTGCTGGGTTCCTTTGGCTCAGTCAGCCCAGACCCTTAAATTAGTCCCCAGTGCCAATGCTATGTCTATGCCAAGTACTTTGTAGTCAGTCCTCACCTTTATTACCTCTCATTCCCCATTTGTCTGTCTCTCTTCTCTTCCTCCTTATCTGCTACAATGGAGGTAAACCTATGGCAAACATGCTATTTGTATCATTAAAACCTCTAAAAGGTTCACCATCAGTTCATAAGCAAATGAGTCAAGGACTAACTCTACCTTTCTGTACCACTTGATAATTGCTGGCAAAGGTACTATCTCCCTCTACTTTACAGATGGGGGAATTGAAATGCCAAAGGATTACACTGAAAGATTACCAGGCACTTCACCAAACCTTGGGGATCGATCATTTGACCTTAACCTGCTATCTTTCCAATGTGTTTAATAAGCATTTTATAGCCCCCTGTCACTGCCTTACAGAACATATGACAAGGAAGAAATGAGTAGAGAGTAATATAGTTTAGCCGTAAAGTGTCCCCAGAAAGTCTCAGACATTTGGAAGGTGATTAGGTCATGATGAGTTCACTAGTTCATGTGTTGGTAGGAGGTGGGAAGACAGGGGCTACTGAAGGTCAGACCAGGGTCTGTTTCTACCCCAGATTCTCTCTTCCCTTCTTACATTCTGGCTGCTACGGGACTGTTAGGCAACTTCCACCATGACATGTCTGCTTTAGGGCTAATCAACCATGGACCAAGCCCGGTGGAAACTGTGAAGTGAAATAAATCTCTCCTAAGTTGAGGTGTCTTGTATTTTGTTCTAGACACTTTATAAGATGGACATCTTATTCATACACATAATTAAAGCTATATCTAAATTAAAAAATCATACATCTATAAGTGCATATCCTATATTTCCAAGTACAAATCAAATAACCATTCATCAGAATCCCACAGGAAATGCCTAATAGGATTTCTTCCTATGACTGAAGCCTCCCATTGTGTGGATTCTGATGGCATATGCCCTGCAGAAAATGACTCCAACACAAAGGCTACCGGCACCAAGGCATCATCCAAGGGACTCTTAAAGAGCAGTCATAAGGACTTAGAGGTGGTATTAACTGAATGGTGTCAAGACCACAGGCCATTCTTGACTTCAAAAGTTTCCTTCCCCTCTGACCTTTGTCCTAGAACACAGTCTGTTCTAAAAAAAGCATGTTATAAATGTGTTTGGCGGTCCTGATTAGATTTGACTCTGGATTAGATCTTGGGGCCTTGATGTTCTTAGTTGAGGATTTCAGTTCTCACATCACTTCTTTATTAAGAGATTTATAAATACCAAAGTGACACAGCTTCCTTGAATGAGTGTTCTAAATGCCTCTCTAGAGCCTTTGATTATGTGGAAGCACAACATGTTCATAACAAATCACTTCTTTGTGTTTTTATAATTAGTTGGTTCTCTTCCTCTTTTTAATGCTACAGCTAATGATACATTCATTTAGTCAAACAATACAAAAGCTGTAATAAATTGCATTTATTATAAAATGATATAAATATTAGCATGAATGTAGAATATCTGGATCTTTATCTTCTCTGATGGTAGTAAGATGCAATTATCTCTAGCATGTCATTAATAAGGATCATTTTCTAACTACTTAGAACAATCTACCTTTTTAAAAAACCTACATCTTTTAATAGTGTTTTACTCATAGTCGAAGCTATTACACATTCCATTGGAAAGATTCATTTCTAGGGCTTTATTTTGTATGTTAGGGTGGTAGGGGAAGGTATGCTGATTTTCCTGTCAAAATTGATTTCCCTTAAAATATGTCATAAAGGTAATATATTAAAAAGGGGAGTAAAAGGGGCTGGGGTGATGGCTCAGTGAAATAAACATTTCCTTGGCAAGCACAAGGGCCTGAGTTCAATTCCTGGTTCTGAAAAAAAAAAAATAGGAGGAGTATGAACACTTGGCCTTTTTTTAATGGAGTCAAACGCCCATAAATTATAGAATTATGGGATGCCTGTAAATACTCTTGAAGCCCAATAGGGAAGCTCTTTCTTACTGAACCTGTTGTCTGTGAACAAGTTCTAGGCCTCCTTGTGTCTAGTTTTATTTCTAGGTAGAGGGAAGAAGAAGATAAAGAAGTTCTATCAGTAGATGGCCAGACATAGGTTCTTTGGAAAACTCTGATTAGTTTTATTCCTTTTGCAATCATGTACACATACACAAAATGAGTAGCAAAGGAGTGGGTGTGGTCACTTTTTGGGTTCTTTAGTATTCTTTCACTGCATCTCTCCAATTTAACTCAACTTTGATTCAAACATCAGGTTCTATTGCCAGACTCTTGAAGCTCTGGGTGCCGCCTGGGTTACATAGGTGAACACCGAGCCACGTATCTGGGTGTTACCTTTCCATTTGTCATTAGCCTGTACCCTGAGTTCTAACAGAGCCTATCAACAGCATTATGTAACAAAGCCAATGAGAGCAATGTCCTTTTTAAAATTTGTAACAGAAATAGCAGTATTCAGAGTATCACTCTTTCCTTGTAAATACATAGTCTTGTCCAGCCAGCTTGTTCTGTCTAGGAAGTGGTGTGGGGCAGTCTAGCAGAATGATCTGGGACTGGGCTACTATAAGGAAGGCAGAGGGAACCAAGGCTGAGGCCTTGGCAATGGATACTAGTTGCTTTTCTAATTATTCTTATTCTGAACATGAAATGGTAGACAACACAAAGGGTATAAAGAAATCTTCATAAATGAAAAAATAAAATTTGCATAAAAATTAGTTTTAGCCAGCTGTTGACTAAATAGCAATACCTTTTTTAAAAAAAGTAATTACAAAAACACCACTGAAAACTCACATCCATACACAGAGCCCAGAACACAGAAAGGAAGCAATGTCATGCATGGGGACAAAAGGGTGGGTGTCTGGGTCTCTCCTGCAACGGGAAGGTGTCTTTTCCACTAGATTGTATGAAGCCCTATGGTTTAGGTAAGCAGGACATCTTTGGCAAGCCTAAGGGCAGGGACACATACAGAGGGAAACACCTCTGGCTCAGGGTGTTCTGATATGCATAGTGTAACTCTCTTAAAAGACCCTCTGCCAGCCCTACGAGGAGTGGAAGCAGCAGGCAGGCACACAGTGTGAGGTGGGAATGTGAGACCAGAACCCTGATCCCTCTTTGCTGAACAAATTATGGGTTTCTCTGAAGAAAACATTTAATTGCACTGCGGGTACAATTAATATGAATCAGCTCTAAATTTCGGAAAAGTCAGAGTCAATCAGCTTGCTGCCAGATGGCCTCATGGCATGTCACGGCATGCGTCTGGTTAAAACCTCTTCCCCACATAGCCTGAATCTCGCCTGACCTGCCTGTGATGCAAAAGCTGTGATTGAAAGAGCCGTCAGATGCACAGGTGTTCCGCTCACTGGGGACGCTGCACACAAATTGAAAATGCAGCAGCCATTAGCGTCCAGTCTCATTATTTTCATGGCTAAGAAAGGCTAAGCACGAACACATTGGAACAAGAGCCCTTTTTAGGGAGAAAGGTGGGGGGAAGGTAACTGAAGACCCTCGATAGGGACAACATGTTCCACAACTTCTGGAAGTAATCAGAGGAGCCAGCCAAACATTTGCACAGAGTCTTAGGTGGCCAAGTCTAGGGAACAAACTGATTGAAAGGGGTCCAGAAAGCGGACTAAATCTACTTAGTCCCACTGAAAGTGGAGTCAAGTCTAAGAGTATACTAATTTTTGAGACTAGCTGTTTTAAAAGTTTAAGTTAGATTTCCTGACTAAAATCCAATCAGGCGTGTAATCATCCTGAAACATAAAAGGAGTTCACGATGCTTTATGGCAATGACATCGGTCATTGGCTCCATCAGGCACCAATGGGCCATGAAGGACCCTCTGCAAGTGGAGTGTTAGGTTCCCAAGGTCAAGGTCTGGACTAGACAAATGTCCATGTGTCTCCTTGGGAGATCCCTAGCATTATTTTCTACCCTCCTATTCTTCTACCATACATTATCTTGAAAAGTAGTTATTTTATCCTCTGCTGATGGAAATAAACAGTAGAGTTTACAGAATTTGCCCATTGTATTATGTCAAGGCTGATAAAAGGCTCAGATGTTTCCAGTTTCTTTCTTTCAGGACACTTGTTTATGTATAAGATTGTTAGGACTTTGAAAAGATTTTAAAACTGAGATTTCTATTAAAATGATTACATAATCACATAAATGTTTTCAATTTGCAGAAAATAATTCAGTTGTAACCAGCTGGGTTTAACTATTGTGCTGATCTCTTTAAACTGTATGTGGGGGCTAGGGACATGGCTCAGTAGAATAAGCACTTCCCTGGCAAGCGCTAGGGTCTGAGTTCAATCCCCAGTTCCGCCAAAAAAAAAAAAAAAAAAGGTCTACTGTAAACTGTATGTGTATTTCAATCTCAGTAACAGGACTATTATCTAAAACCCTCACTAAGACACTGATTTCTGCAGAATTTCAAAGTATGTTTTCAGTGGGGAGAGACAATGGCTTCTTACACGTTGCTGGTGTCCACCACAGATAGGTTTTCCCTTTTTTATAACCAGCTGCAATTAACATTGAATTTCTGCTGTGCTGGCATGGGCATCCATGACAAAGCTTGACATGGCTATGTACTCAGAACCAGAAATTTAGTATTTTTGGTTGCCCCAATGATTCAGACTACCAATAAATATTAAATAAAGCTCTTTCAAAAAAGTAAAATGGCACAACAACTACTCTATTCTTGCTAACAGAAAAATGACAATGAAGCTTTACTTTATGTCAATAGCAAACTCAAAGCCAAGTGACAGGCCACCTCTTGAGCAAGCTTGTTAAGAATAAGACTGAATGTATTATAAACAGAGCCTTCTGTTGGAGTAGTCATTGGCACGTAGTGGCTACAGATTGAAGTGTCCTCAAGTGTTGGGGTTCAGCAGTGCTGTTAGTAAAATAAGGGCATTGGATAAGACTCTAAAAATAAACAGAAGGAATGAATTCCATCGTTTCAGGATTCTCTAGTGGGTGGGTGGAAGTATCAAGCAAGTTAGGATACTATTAGAAATCTAATAAACTTTAGCAAAATGCTCTCTCTAAAGTCGTGTTGACTTGGCAAGGTCATCTTTAAAAAGAGGTTGGATTTAATACAATTATTTCTCTGAGGCAGGGTGAATAATTAGTACCAAATTACTCACATAGTGGAAAGTATTATGCTTTAAGAAACTTGGTAGTTTCAATGAAGCTGGTCTGATCAGCATATTTCATTGCTTTTTTTTTTTGAAAGAAATTTATGGTTCATGTTTCTTTTATTTCAGTTTCTAACTATTTATAACAAGTGGAAAAAAGCAGTCACCTACTCAGACATATGTCAGAAAGTCTTAAGATCATCACATAGTTCTGAATACTTGAGACAAAAACAATCAAGACAAAGGATTGTGTGAGTTGAGCTCAGCAGAGAACACACGAGTTGAAACAAAACAATTTAGGGCTTTAACAATAGCTTTGAAATCTGTAAGCTCATTCTGAGTCACAAAAAATAGGTCAAGCAGCTTGAAAGAATATGGATCTGTGAGTAAAACAGGCCAACATTAAAGGGAAAATATTAAAATCTCCAAATGCTAAATTCTTTTAACAGTTTAAAAAAAAGTAAATGTGGAGAATTATAAACTCATGCAGATAAGTTTGGACAGAAAAACTAGGTAAAGGATTATCTGGCAAACATAAGCATGCATAAATCAGCTGCTCTAGGTGACACATGGCTCCTGGGAATAAAGGAATTTGACTAATATGCTTACTGAACAATGGTGCAGTAAAAATGAATCATTATTTCTGAAAAATTACCTTGTACTGGAGGAGAGTCAGAAAATTGGAAAAAGATCAACAATGTGATAGGGATACAAAAAAGAAAACAGAAGGAAGGAATAGAGAAAAATTATATATATATATATATATATATATATATATATATATATATGCTTAAAATTATAGAATATTGGAGAAGCAATATGTAGAAGATTTAGAAAACCAGGGATGAATAATCAGAGAATAATTTGCATTTAAATTATTACAGACAAGTTTATGAGATTATTTTGACAACCATACTTTTTTTGGTATTTAGGACAAGGTGTACAGGGTCTCACACAGGGACTCCTACTGACCCTCCTGTTTATAGCCTCCAAAGTGCTATGATTACAGGTGTGTGCCACCAGTTTCAATTGCCATCTCAGCATGCCCTGGGGGCAGGGCCAGCACAGCAGGCCTGGGGATTGAACTCCCAGCCCCTGTGTCTGCCTAAGCCCGTGCTTTAATTTGCTGAGCTATTTGGCTGGCCCAATACTATTCTTGTTATACTTAAGAAATAAAAATTTTGGGTGGCATAGAAATGGATGAGCTGAACACGCCATGTCTGAGGGTGGTGCTGCTGGAAATGTCCAGAAATTACTAACAAAGGTGGTGATGAGCCCAATTATGGGAAGATGCTTCGGAGTGTGTCTTAACAGTCACCATCATATAGCTCTGGATCAATACTCTGATGGGTGACCTGGGAGTGTCACAAAATTTGTAGATGACACTCAGGGAATACCCTGGAAGACAGGACGACAGGAGACAAAAAAAAAATGAAACTAGGTTAGACACAGAGACACCTGCAATTAGAAGGAATCTGCTGACAATAGATATGACTAGCCTGGAGAGATTTAGAAAGCAACACAATTTAGAAGTGAGGAGACTAAACTTGAATTCACACTGAGCAGGGAAGTGGGTGGGGAGAAAGCCATAAGCACTCATGGTTCCATTAAAAACTGCATTCAGAGGATATGACCCAGAGTGATGTTAAGCCATTAAAAATCCCCTCTTCTCCCCTCCTTCTCGAATAATCTAGCAAAGAAAAGGCCAGCAGAAATAGCAAGAGCTCCCATTCCTAAGTCAGTCATGAGCCAACTCCTCTCACAGGGCTCTCATTCATCCTTGCAAGAACCCTGCATTATGAAAAGCCACCCTCTGCTCTTTACAGATGTGTACTGAGGAGTCTGAGTGTCTTCACTGTCCTCTTGTTGGCTGGTCCTGACATCAGATGTCAACATACATCCCTCCAGCACTTCCTTCTGCCATCTGCTCATATGGCAGTTTCCTATCAAGGTCTTCCTATGTAAACCAGTAGCTCCTTAACCGATTTATTTCACACCACTCACACCCAGAATTTAGTGCAGATTTCCAGGAGCCCAGGACATGCTCAATATTAGTATGTGATAAATGTTTGTTATTATTTAGTCTTCCCAGGACCAAGTGTCTTCTTTTATACTACCTAAATATAGGCCCCTCAGGGCTGGCAAGATAGCTCCATGGACTAAGTGTCTGATTAGACAAGTGCAGGCACCGGGGTTTGATTCTTGCTACCCTATGTTGCATGTTGAGTGGGCCACTGAGTCCAGGTGTGGTGGTGCATGCCTTAATCCCAGCTCTGGGGAGACTGAGGACAGGAGGATCACTATGAGTCTGAGACGCATAGTGAGACCCTGTACCAAATACATTAAATAAATAAATAAGGGTCCCTCATTCATCTATCACAAGACTGCCTTGTTTGGAAAATTATACTTAGAAAATAAAACACTGAACAAAGCATAAAAACTTCTGAGAAGTGGGAAATATCTTGTTGAATTTGTTTTTTAGAACATTAACCTATTTCCACTGGACAAGGTAAACCTTTCTCTGTAAAGTACTACTTTTATTAATAGAAATTCCCTGCTTTTGCTAAAGATCAAACAATTGTTAAGCAATCAGAAGGAGAACTATGTCCCTGGACTCCCTGGGGGCCCACATGCTCCTTTCCAAATTTGTCAACCACACCAAGAAAGGGAGTTGTGTCTAAAGAAACCAAATGAATGTGATAAATCAATTACTCTGAGGCTTTCTTTCTTTCTTTTTTTTCTTGAGGCTTTCTTTAAAAGACCTCAAGCAACTACACCAGGTGGCAGGGTGGTTAAAAAGTCAGATTGACCACATTTCTCTTTAGTTTGCAATTCAGTCATAGAGAACATTATTTTCTCTGATTCTTTCACCTCTCCAGTTTTATTTTTGAGGTTTGCCAACCACTCCTGCTTGGTTGATACCAGACTTTTAAAACCTCTGAGGCAGATTGCAAATGTTTAGGGGCTTTTTATGAAGAATGAAGCACTTTTCAAGGGGTTCATAATTTGTCCTGGCAAAGATAAAGGAATTCTAATTCTCTGATGAGTTGAGCTGCTGTCCTGAGTGGCACCCAAGGCAGGCAAAAGATAAGAATCTCAGAGACCCTCAGCAGTCAGATATCAGCACTGCAGCCTAATACCACACAAGGATCTTTTCTAAAGAAAAATGCACAGGAAGCAATGGAAATCTGGCTTATGGAAGCACATATAGCTCCATGGATGAGCACAGTCTCAGGCCTCCCACTGCCTTCTTGTAGGTTACAAGGTGATGATCTTATGATAAATCAGAGATGTCAAGGCCACTGCCACAGACACACACCTAACAAGTGGCAGGATGAGGTCCCAGCTCGAGTTCACACTGGGAATCGTACTACTTTTCTCCAGTGACACTTTAGACTTCTCAGGGCTGGCATTATGGGGAAGAGAGACGTCTATACTTCTATACCAGATACATTTTCTATAATAACTGTAGTGGCATCTAAGAAGGAAGATTATTTCAAATGCATGTATAACAGGGCACTTTTCACCCTTTTGTAGCCTATCATCAGTTAGCTCGTGAAACAAAAAGACTTCTGGCTGATCAAGTCAAAGAAGACTTTTGTACCCTCTGCTCTTTTATGCCCATTTCAGTAGAAGAAACATAACTGCACAAGCCAGAAAGCTCTAAGCTGGCCAGAAAAATTCCCAGCATTCTAATCAGCAAAGTTAATCTATAAAGCAATTATTTGTCTGGTTTGAAATCCATCTCAGTTTTTCAATCTAGTCTTAGTGAATTATAGGGCTGGAGAAACACACACATACTCACAACACAATTACTGTGGCAGTGGGTGGGGAGAGCACTGCAAAAAAAAAAAAAAAAAAAAAAAGTAAAAATGCCGGGTCCTGTAGGCTGGCTAGGTTACAGGCCGAGAGAAGCTTCCTCAACCTCACTTAATCTTAGTTTCCTCATCAATAAAGTACGGGATTCATTGAATGTCCTGTACAGTTCAACCAAGGTCATTTGTTAATCATCACAATGTTTACAGAACACTTACAATGTTCCCAGTGTGGACCACATCCCTCACGTGTGTTGTATCTAATTCTCATCCCCATGGGACAGGTACTATCATCACTAAGGACGATTTAAGAATGAGGATCCTGCAGTTTAGCTGAGACTAAATAATTTGCCTATCCAAAGTAAGACAACTAGTTGACGATGAACCAGGCTTTAAACTCCCATCTGAGAGAATTCAGAGGCCACAGTTTTAATGACTAACAGCTGAAGCTTAAAGCTACGTTGGGTGGAACTGTTCCTTTCCTCTGATGCCATCCTTTCTACATGAAACCTTTACTATTATGTGAAAGTGGGAAAGACATGTTCAAATCTGAAGTTTTGTTACTTCACATCTATACAAAGTTGGCCAGGAAGTCCCTTGATACCATCTCTGAGCACGTGCAGCAGGCCAGACTCCCTCAGAGGACACAATGTTCCCTCCCAAAGAACACAATGTTTGCAGACACAGGCCTCACTGAAATGCATCTCTAGCATTGCTTTACCTAAAGCTGTTAGCTGACAAATTCTAAACTAGCTCCATTTTAATACTTCCTGAGGACATATTTTATATGATAATATTTAACAACATACAACAGTATTAACATTGTTTCCAACAAAATGTCATGACTTGTTCAATGTTATTACTGAGGGGGTTGACTTGTTCAGTGTTATTACTGAGGCATCAAGGTTGCATAAACCTTGATGCCTCAGTTTCTTCATCTGTAAAATGGGAGTTTGGATAAGACAGTCTTCAGAGCCTCTGGCAGCTCTAACAAGCTATACTTCTGGGCCACAGACTCTTCCAGCCCAGCGACATGCTACGCTGAATTGTTCCTTCACCTGGAGGAAGAGGGAGGATGAACAGGGAAGAGGAAGTAAAGTAGGAGTGGCAGGGTACAAGTCACAAGAAGCCAGATAGCTGAGGAATGACTCCCAGGCAGGCAGAGTGCTGGACACAGCCTCAAGAGAGAGGCAGTTATGATCTGAGACCTCAGGAATGTCGGAAGCAGAGCTTCGAGGCAGGTGTGGTTCCTGTCTGTTGGGGGCTGGCTCGGGGCCTCTCCCACCCTCACCCTTGCGTGCTGGCCACTCCTGTCTGAGCTCCAATCAGTCACTTACCAGTGTTTTCAGAGAGGAAGGGACTCTGCGGTTTCAGCAGTTCCCCTTTTCTGATCTCAGTGCATCCATGATTGGTGTTGAAGTTTTGTTATTACCAAATTTCATCAAGTCAGACTTCATCTATTGTGAAATAGGTCATTATTGTACAAACCACCAAGAAAAAGAAAAAAACACTGTGAATTATCTTTGTATACACCCTGCTTTCAGGGATATTAAAAAGCATATTTTAGGATTGACAGAGTATGTTCTTATAACTTCTGCAGTTATTGACAAAACCCACAGTTGAAGGGTTTCCTCTGTCAGGTCCTTGGTGAATACTTCATATACTATTACCCCGTACTCACGAAAACCTGAGTGGTAGACATTGTTATTCCCATTTTTAGGCAAGAAAGGCTCAGAGAAGCTGAGCAACTTGCCCAAGGCTGTACAGCTAGCAGGGACTGGCTAAGGAATGTGAGTCGGCCTGACTCCAGGATGTGCCTGGTTGCTTATTCACTGGGAATCTCACTTCCAACCTCCCAGTGGGCTGTTTACGGTCATCAGGGTAGAAATAGACTTACTCCTTGTCTCTGAGGAGAACAGCCAGGGAAGGAGGAAGGTGGGGAAAGGTGAGCCAGGCATCGGGGAGCCTCCCAGCCTGCAGTATGGAAGAGGAGAAATAGCTTAGAAGGGTATGGGTGCTGGCAGGCAGCTGCTCCAGGGAAATGTCCGAGGGTAAGCATCAGGAGGACAGTGGAGGCTGATGCTTGGTGGCTGGGATGGAAGCACTGTTGCAAATCTGGCAGCCACGGCTCAAGGCCTGGGCATGCATGTGCCACTCCAGGGACCTGAGAAGGGACCAAAAAAGTTGTAACATTTCCACTTTAAAACTAATCTCGTAAACAGGTTTGGTCAAGCTGTTTCCTCCAAGCCCATCTTGGTGTTTGTAAAGGGGACGCAAGAAGGTGATATGGGGGCTCAGAGAATGCTGGAGGCCGCTGGCACATCAAAGAAAGACACTCCCTGTCTCTCTGCACAAAAGGAGAATGTGACTAAGAGAAAAGGATGTCTGCTTCTTTGGCCTGCAAGTTTTATTTGGCCTGCAAAAGCGGGCCATTTCCTGCCCTGTTCCTTCCAAGGCCAGCCCCACAGACTTGCAGTGAGAAAGTGTCCTGTGTTAACTTTGAAAATGCTGTGTTCTAGTGCCAAGGGGTCCAGAGGGCTTGTTTCCAGAGCAGTGGTCTCCCTAGTGTGAGGAACGGGTTTGGGAGCAGGGGAGGCTGTACTAGAACACTCGCCACTGCTTCTCACCCTTCAGAAAGGTCTTTGTGCATATCCTATAGGGATATACTGATGCAGTAGCACATGTGATCAGAGATAAACATACATATGAGAATACACATGACTACACACATCTGATACCTATGTGACTATATGTAGATAGATATTTTTACATACATGAATGTATGCTGTGTAAGTACACATACATATATGTATGTATATACATAACTATGCATGAAAAGCTCATGATTCAAACAAGCCTCAAGAAAAATTATTAGATAACAGGAAAAAATCTGAACAGACTAGACATTGGATGTTAAGGGATTACAGTGAACTTGTTTTTAGTGTGCTATTCATGTTGTGGGCACATTTCATATATGCAATGAAATGTTCAGATAAAATGATGTCTCAGATTTGTTTTAAAATAATTGCAAAAGGTTATAGGTAAATGAGGCTGGCCATGCACTGATAATTGTTAAAAAGATGGGAGGGCATAAGGTACCTGGAAGTTCATTACATACCTCTTTACTTTTGCATTGTTTTCAGATTTTTTTTTTCTGGTATAACAAATTAAAATTCAGAAAAATAAAATAAACCATCCAAATATGAGTCTGTGAGCCTGTAAAGAAACCCCACTTTGTCTTTCTTCTATCTGCCATGGTCGTGGAAATACTATCTGCTGGGCAGCAGAGTGGATCTTGAAACTGGTAGGTTTTGACAAGGTAGAGGTTTTCCAAGGGGGAACATTTTAAGACCAGGAAGCGAAGAGTTTATAACTGGAATTACTTCACTGCTGGTAAGAGAGAACTTGCTGCTTCTCAAGGAGAAAGCAATAAGACCATGAAGCAGGATCACAATGCTCTTTGGACATCAAAGACTCCTTACAGGGAAGCCGTCTGATGAGTTCACTGTAAATGAATCAGGAACAGACAGCCTCAGTGGCCCTCAAAACACACCAGTCTAAAAGGTTAAGGAAAAATACCCCATTAAAATGTGAAATGCTCCAAAAGACATTAAGAAAGTCCCTGAACCCACGTGAGCCCTGGCCTTGCCCCCTAAAATAGGACCTTAGTCCCATTTGAATGTGATTTCCCACCTCACTCCATTTCCTCTGTAAACTCGACCTCCTTCCTTTTAGATTTTCAGCCAAACTTGACATCAGATGCTCAAAACATATTATAGGCAAAATTCAGAGATCAGTAGTCCTTTTTTTTTGCAATTTTGATGAAAAAGAGCCATAATCTTAGAGACTCAGTTTGGAAATCATTTCCTGGCAAACCCATAAGGCTCACCCCAGTGGACTGAGCTTTAAAGCAGTGGAGGTCGTTAACACAGTGAAAATGAAGTGGGGAGGAAACAGGCACTGAGCTCATCCAGCCGTGTTCCCCTCGAGTCTCTTCCATCCTCCTCGCTCACACCAGAGAGAATCCAACTGCAAGTGCCATCCAGGAATGTCTGTATGGATGGCCTTAAGGAGCAAGCTGCTAAGAGGAAGTTCTCCAGGTTACAGAGTTCATGGCGTGCCACCTGGCCCAAGTCCAGCTGGTGGCAGCAAGTGAGGAAAGGGAACCATGAAAGCTAGTTTTGCTGAGGCCTTGACCTAGAGAAGGGAAGTGGAGAAGCTAGACCACCTCAGAACTGACACATGCAATGAAGACAAGCAATCTGCTCCATGGAAATCCCTGAGGGCCCAGCTGTGTAGGAGTCAGGGCTTTCTTGGGCCTGTGAGTCTGAGTGTCCTTGCTGGACAAAGCCTGTGTAGTGTATCGGAACTGTGTTTTGCAAATTGCTTTGAGAAAGGTCTCCTCAGGAGGTGGTGGGTGGTTGGAGTCCTTGGTCCTATGACACATGGTGGGTGTTCTATGTCCCTGACTCCTGTGGCCAACTCCAGCTTGCAGGAAGGACACACGAAACCCCCTCAATGCTGCTGCTTTTGGCAGTTCCTCCTGGAGGCCTCATCCTTCCATAGTCCTAAGGAATTCCAGTTGTGAAACTGAAGTTACTCATTTTAATTTTCTGAGGACAAACTCCAATGGGAAGGATCCATGCCTATTAAGAACTCTCTCTCTCAAGGTCTTGGGATTGCAGTGCAGCTTTTCTCTCCACATTCTGGCATGAATACTGTTCAGAGTGATTTCATTTACAAATTAAAAATATTTATCTGACTCAAAGTTAGACAGAGAATTGGCATTTCCTGGCTTCCTACGAAGTCACACAGCTAAGCAGCAATGCTAATTTCTGGGATGTATGATTCTCCAACATCCACACTAATCTGTTTTGCCAATCAGTGTCCCTAAAGGAGAGGACAGATATTTACTTTAAAAACTAAGGCCCTAACTCCAAGCTCACTCAGAGTCTTCCCTACAGGACTGAACAATTCCCAATATTCCCAAGAGCAGGACAGTGAAAAGTATTACCCAAGGCAATGGGGGTGAGAGGTTTTGAAGGTGGAGGAAATAGAGAAAATCTTTTTCTGTAAGTGGCCCTTGTCTACAGCCATACCACCCTGAACATGCCCGATCTCATCTATAAGTAGCTCTTGAGGATTTGTTGTTGGGCCATAACATGTATCGTGTACTATATCATCTGTCCAAATTCCCATGTTTTCCCCTGAGATTTTTGTAACACTAAATAGTTAAAGAAAAGTTATTAAAGCCATAATAGATCACTGACCAGGGCAATGATGATTTTAGTGGGTCAAGTACAGAGCTGTGTTCTGATACATCTGAATGAGGCTGGCCTGAATCATTCTGAGCACTCTGTGCTCCTCCACAGAGACCAAACCAGGATCTTCTTTATCACAGCTTGCAGCATTCACAAATTGGCTAAGACACCAGGCAAATTCGTGTCACTTAGTCCAACCTAATTCTGCACTGCATTATGCTCAAGTTGGCATAGGATGTTAGCATCTCTCAACCATTCAGAACTCACAAGTGGAGAGTCACAAAAGTTTCTGATAAGGCACAGTGCTGAGGGACAGAGAGAAGTGCTGATTTTCAGTAGGAAGTTGGTGAGCTGTGTCACTGTCTCCTTAAAGGCTGTGCCCATAAGAATCAGTTGGGCCAGGCATGGTGGTGAATACCTGTAATGCCAGGGGAGGCTGAGGCAGGAGGATGGCTGCTCATTCAAGGCCAGTTTAGTCTACAAAGTGAACTCAAGGCCAGCCTGAACTGCATAGCAAGACCTTGTCTCAAGAGGACAAAAAAAAAAAATCAATTGGGAACGTTTTCAGAATGGGAATGTGGGTCATGTGAATGGTCTGAGAAGCTCAAGTGTGAAAATGTGGCCCCATCTCTACAGAATGTTTCTGTTATGAGATGTGGTAGGGCCCATACATCAGCATTTGAAAAGTAAACCTAGCCCTCAAATGCTGATATGTGTGGTCCTCAGGTTACACTGTTCTAAGGCCTTCATGTTTGAATCCTCAGGGGCCAGACTCTTCAAAGTCCCCAGCACACAAGGACACTGACTCTTAGATTCCTTTGGGGGTCAAGGAAATTCAGAGAACTCATGAGGATCTGTGGTAAGGGCTTGTGTCATTCCATGGCATGTTCCTCACAGACTCAGGAACCAACCTCAACTCGGCACGCCAGGTAATGCAAAGGGATGACATTCTGAATACCTCAGTTTTAGGCTGAATCTCTGATTTCCCTCTCCTTTTGTTCAGGCAACAGGCGAAATACTGTGTTTAGAATTCACTGCCCAGGTCATAAACTGCCTGTCAAGGTAAAACCAGACTTGCAGAAGTGATCTGTTGGACAGGACCCAGGGTTGTTGTTTTAAACTGAATTTCTCATAAATTTGAATGTTTTCCCTTTTAAAATTTGAAGATTAGGGATGGGAAGATAGCTTAGTAGAATAAGTGCTTGCCTGGCAAGCGCAAGGTCCTGAGTTCAATCCCTAGTAGTGCAAATAAATAAAATAAAATACAAAATAAAATTTGAAGATTAGACATGAAGATATGGAGAATGAGAATGATAGAGATATTAATTCATTCTGTGGTTGGTCAGAGGGGGCTGAATATCTCCTTTGGTCTTATATCTAAGTAATTGACATTTTAAAATAATCCCTGCCTGGCTCTTGCAGGCAACTGAGTTCGAACCCCTGGGTTAACTGCAAGCATAAAGGACAAAGTAAGCCTCAGAAGGCTGGATGGGACCCATAGTTCAAATGAGTGGTGAAGGAAGCCTGGAGCCTCCACTACAGCCTTGCAGTTCAAACGACACAGGCTGGTAAGAGACAGATCTCTTCATCTTAGGGACATACAGCCACGTCCCCATTGTCCCTGTTCTCAAGGGTGTTAAACTACGTGGGAAGTTCCATTTACTGCTCAAAATTGTTTTTTAAAACTTGGATGACAACTATAGTAAGCCCCAAACTTTTGCCAATGTTGTTTACCCTGCCTAATATGCTTTTTTTCTTTCTACCCCAAATTCTTTCTCATTTCTCTCATTATTTGAAAGTTCTGCTCAGATCCTAAAGTTCTCTCAGATTTGGAGGTAACTCATTACCTACATTACTCTGAAATGACTTGTCCCCTTCTGCCTTGGTGCATTGCTTCTGTTTCTCATATACATAAATCTCACCTTCCCAATCGGACTGCCAATCCTTAGAAGGTGGGTGCTGTGTCTAATTTCTTGCTTCCCTGTATCTGTCTAAGGTATAGTATTTGAGATATGTCACTAATCCACTGATTTGTTAATTATCAGTAGCATCAGGTAATGCCTGACTAAAATTCCCTCACAAAGCTTCTCCAGCACTGGAAATTTCTGAGATAATTCTGTCAAATGAGCTTGGGCACAGTGTCTTGGCAATTACCTGGCACCATGATTTCTGCCTCACTTCACAGGTTAGAAAGAATGACCCACTTGAGCCCACTCTGTCACTCAACATAAAAGTTGCCTTTGGTTCATGTGCATGTAGAAAAGACAATTCTCCAGCTAATATGAAGAGCCTCCATTTCATCAGGCTATAAAGACTGAGCTGAATGGAATGGCTCTTCTGTAGCAACCAATGTGGGATGCATGGTGCCTCCCTGGAAGAACCTGTGAATAAGATCTTAATTTGGGAAAAGGATCTTAGAGGTGTGAATAAGTTATGGCTCTGAAGATACCATCATCCTGGCGTATCCAAATGGGCCCTAAATCCAATGACAAATGTCCTTCTACAGAGGACATGACAGAACTAGAAAGGACACAGAAAATGGCCATGTGCAGATGGAGGTGAAAATTGGAGTTAAGCAGCCACAGGCAACGAATACCTGGAGGAAGTAGAAAGATGTGAGCAAGCACTCTCAATCATAGCTTTCCTATGGATCACGGATGTACTGGGCCCTTGGTTCAAGGCTCAGCCCTGCCAGAGTGAGAGAATAATGACCACATCCTTGGCTTGCTGTACTTGGCTACTGTGCTCCCAGGAAATGAATACAACAGCTAACAAGGCTAGCAGATGGGGGTGGGCGGGCAGGAAGGAATGCTATGGCCCTGGATTTAAGGTACTCTAACTTCGGCAACTAGCACAGAAGCAAAGAGCTTTTCTCAACCCCAGTTAGCTCTGCTGCTGTATGTGCTTCTAGAAAAGCCTCCTCACTATCCTCTTTTTCCCAGGGATGCTCGTGATTCAGGGTTAAGCCAGGCACTTTCTCTTTGAGTCTTCTTATCCAAGGTGCATTGGGATTACATTCCAAAAAGGTCAACCAGGTAATCCTGAATGTAGAATCCTCAGAACAAAGGATCTGCCTTGAAGAATGTGGCTCTATTTACCACGCATTTATCAAGCAGCTACTGTGCTAGGCAAATTGGTTAGTCTAGCTAATTACAAAAGAGGACTCTACCCAGTCACGAACAGTATCACCCACCATCTAAATATGCCCAGCCAAGCTTTTCTAATCCGAGTGCTCTGAACTCTGTTTAAGTTCCTGTGTTTCATTTGCACATTGAGTCTAATTTATACATAAATCACCGCTTGCTATTTTTGCTGTCTGGCTAATAAAGAAGAATACATATTTTTGGCAAATGCACTCAACACTGAGATACTCACAACAACACTTTTAATGTGATTGATAGAAGCTTTTCCCATCAGTCTGCAATCCTCTTTCAAAGATTACTAACAAAAGGAGCTAGAACAAATATTTATAATAAAGTCTGGATACAGAAGTCATTACCTTTCATAAAATAAACTTGGACCATGTCAGAAAATGGCTTGATGTTTTAGAGATGTGCAGTGAAGAATACAGGGATGGAATGTTACGATGCCTGAAATTTACTCTAGTCTAATTTTCAGCAAAAAAAAGAAATATATGAAGAAAACGTAGCAAAATATTCATTATTAAATTGAGGCAATAGGATTATGGTGCTTGTGGCACAGATCTTTATTTCCAAAAGATTTTAAAATAAAAGACATAAAATAAAATGGAGAATATATATTCCATATGCACAGGGTCATCTTTTCATTTTGCTGATACTCTGCCTAT
Organism: Ctenomys sociabilis; assembly: GCA_004027165.1. NCBI lineage: Eukaryota > Metazoa > Chordata > Mammalia > Rodentia > Ctenomyidae > Ctenomys > Ctenomys sociabilis. Next base: position 105,905 of record PVKA01001268.1, read on the forward strand.
TTTTAGGTATGAGGCCTGACAGTTCTTAAGGATGGGATGATCCCTGCTCACAGTTAGGACTGCCCAACGGGGCACAGGTCTGTGCACGCAGGCTCTGCTCTTGGCTGCTTTCTGGGTTCTGTTTATGGAGCAAGGAGAACACACGTCTACTGAGAAAAAGCCAAGTACAAAAAACAAACAAAAGAAAACGCGATGTTGGATCAGAAGGGAAAAAAAAATGCCTGTTGGAAAACCACGGCTTCCCGTAAGATGGTGCGTAGTTTTCAGTCACAGGCTGTAGCTGAGCATGCTGCTTTAAACTGCTGGCAGGGCATCTTGCCCAAGTGCATCCTGTATATACAGAATTCATTCCTCCAAACAGAAATGTCAGCCAGGGAGCTGACCCGGGTCCCACCCCCAACACAGCCAACACAGAAGCCCAGGCAGCAGGCACGATCAGAGGAGACTCACAGTTCGGAATACAGGAAGTGCAGGTTGCCCACATTGTCAATGTAGTTGGCAGGACTGAGCCAGGGCAAGACCAGCAACAGAAGCGCCTTCATCTTCCCAGCAAGGTGCTGTGTTCTTCCTGCCACCTTCGCTCTGTCTGCTGCAGCGCCTAGCCCAGCCTCCTCAAGCAATCCTGGCTGTGCCCCCACAATCAGTAGATCATAACAAATGAGACTCAGAATCTTTAAGCCACGCTAAAATTCATGAGCCTGTAAGAGGATATTGTGCCTCAGACTCTCAGATAAGATTGGAGATCGGAGAGTGCCACCATGGCTGGCAAGAGGGCTCAGGCTGGCAGCATGAAGGCTGATGCCCAGGACAGGGGCCAGCCCCTCCCGCAAGATGCGGACTGGTTCCTGGGAAGCAGCTGGTACATTTACATCACTGGCCAGGAGGGTCAGGCTGGGAGAAAAGCCGTGCTGGGAGAGGGCACAAGCACATACGTTAGGACCCCAGTGTGTGAATAGGGAAATAATCAAAAGTGCCCAGCAGCCCACTGAAGCAAACCACTGTAAGACATTAGCATCCCGGAAACTGCAGGAGGGGCTGAGCTGAGAGTGAGTCTTCCCATCGCACCACAGGAGATGCTTAAATTGAAAGCACCTCCCCCTCCTGAGCACTGTGTATCTATTTAAAACGTGTGCTGAAGACATTTTACTGAACACCGCTGACTGCACTGTTTTGTGTAAGGAGAAGGACAGCTTTCTTGCCAATTATGAAAACTGGCTCAGTAGACTAATAAGCAGCGCCATGGGCTTGGCACAGTCAGCCCTGACAGACATTAAGTTCTGTCCAGTTCACACACAGGTGCCTGCTCTGCGAGGCACCCGATCTCTCCTCCCAGGAGTCGCTGAATTGAGCTCTGAAACTGGGGGGACGGCCATGGGTATCCCTCGTAAGTTCCAGAGGCCGTCACTCATTTCTGTGATGGACCCAATGGCACCTGGTCCAGCAGCACCTGGATCCCATCACTTCCAGCCCTAAGGTCTGCGATTCTGGAGCACGCCATGTCCTCTCGCATGGGCTCCTTTCCATGCTGACATTCTGGAGGTCTCAGGCCTCCCCTCTTTTCACCCTATGTCTAAGAAGAGTAAAGTCCATTTTGCCCAGCCAAGGCTGAAACTTTAATGGAAATGGCTTGAAGGGATAAGGGCAAGTGGGAACAGCAATTGCCCTTAACAGAAAGAGCAGAGCAAAGGCTACAGGGTGAGATCAGCTGTGAGCCGCTCTTTCAGCAGAGACAGGGTTGAACAAGATGAAGTATAGTACAACCTCCGAAGGTTCAGCCTTAACTTCTACAATTTAGACTAAAAATAAACCACAGAGGGCTGGGGATGTAGCTCAGGGATTGAGGGCTTGGCTAGTGTATGTGAGGCCCTGGGTTTGATTCTCTATGTGAGGGAAAAAGAGGGAGAGGGGAAGGAAAGGCAAAGGGAGGAAATGGGGAAGGAAAAGAGGAGGGAATGGGGAAGGAATGGGGGAAGGGAAGGAGAAGGGGGAGGAGAGCGAGAAGAGGAGAGGGAGGGAAGAGACATGACCCGTAGTAACTTCTAATTTTGTTGGGGCCGAAATTGTAATTTTATTCCATGCAAGGCTGGTATGCAAGAGTGAGTCAGAACTGGTGAAAAACAATGAAGAGGAAGTCAGATGTGGTATTTAGGTACCAAAGTCAGACAAGCATGGGAGCTTCAGCCTAGTTCTGCCACATACTGGCTGTGTGACAGTGGGTATAATACTTAACCTCTCTGAATGTTTGTATCCTCTTCTGTAAAAGAGAAAAACAATAATAATGGTGCCTACCTCAGAACATTGTTATGAAGGTGGAATGAGATTATGCTTATAAAGAACAAAGGGTTCAATGACTGTCAGCTATTATTAATTACTATAATAGCAGTAAATGACCTTAGCTTGGAGCTCAGCATCCATCTCTAAAAGGCTTTGTTACTCTCTTCATGTCCCTTCTTTCCTTCTACACAATGAGACCAATGACATCATGTTCTTTTCCTGAGTGTGGATTTTCATAAAGTTCTGAGATGGGCTCTCCTTGGACATCCAGGTCCTACTGAACAGATCAGGATCTGTAAGTACTAGCATTGGTACTGGATTGCATTTCTGAGAATCTTGGATACGTCAGATTGCTACTGACATTTGATAAGTTGTTTTTTGTTTTTTGTTTTTTTAATGTTTTGGCCCTAGCCTTTCTTTTCTTTTTTTTGTGGAACTGGGGATTGAACTCAGGCACTTGTGCTTGCCAGGGAAGCGCTTATTCCACTGAGCCATCTCCCCGGCCCTTGATAAGTTTTTTTTAATGAAAAAAAGGGTGCTTACCCATTCAGCTTGTCATTTGGAGGAAGGATTTTATCCCCAGAAGATTGTATTCATTATGGTTGTCTCAGGGGAATAAAATTAATGAATGTTAATGCAATATAACAAGAAAGGTATTGCTGCTTGATATCACTACTGCAACCACTGCTGGCTGTCTATCCAAGATCTAATGGCTCCTTCTTTCATATAACAGAACCCAAATTTTGCTCACAGAGGCAATGTGCACAGCTTCTCTTACAGATGGGGGACCATGTGGCATAATACCAGCTGAGGTGTTATAAGCAGAAATCACTGAGTAAAGCATCTCAGAAAGCTCTCTGAAGAACAGAGTCTCTGTTTAGATTGGCATATATCTTCTGCTTCCTGTGACCTTCTGCCTGGAACTGGGGTATGATGGTGGGGGAGCAGCCACTTTTGAGATTGTGAGGTGACAAACTTAAGGGTGGAGGTTAAACCAAACCCCAAAGGAGCCTGAATTCCTTAGGGCCTCATGGCTGTATCATCCTAGTCATTGGCTTTGTACATAAACAAAAGTTCTCCTTAGAGAGGCCTGTATAATTTGAATGTTCTCCTTCCTTTTATTTGTAACCATAATTAATACAATCTTCTGGGGATGAAATCCTGCTTCCAAATAACCATGGATTTACTCCATAGCTTTCTTTCCAGGAAACAGCCTCAGTCCCAATCCTTGGGACCCATGGTTTCCTTGTCTATACTTAATTGTAACTGTAGACTTCACCCACCACCTCCTATTTTCTTGTTTCCTTTTCTAAAAAGAGAAAAGGCAGGGGTCTGGAAGAAGGTGGGTTTAGGATTACAAGGTCCCAGTTAGGATTATGCCAAAGCACAATTATTCAGCCAGGCTGAGATGACCAGCAAGACTAGGAACAAACTTAATCTTCCATGGGTAACCTGGTACTAGATTCTCTTCTCTACAACAAAATCTCTGGGCTGAGCCTGTCTTGAACCAAACATAGTGCAGAAAAAGGCTCCAAAAGAAGCAAAGGTCAGGAAAGCTCCCAGGGAGGTCTCTGGAGAAGCTTCCAAGACAGCAAATGTAAAGTTAATCAAGCAAACATCCTCCAAAAATTTCAGCTGGGTGTGTCTGGGCTAGCCATATCACATTTTCACTCTGGGCTCCTTTCAGAACATTGAACAATGGTCTCTCTATTTGTACTAGCAAGTGCCCAAAGAAGGGCAGCTTTGGAGAGGGAGAGACTCTGGAGGGCAAAGGAACTTGTCCTCTGAAACAACCTTCTGCATGTCTGCTTCCAGCTTCTCTCCTTTACTTTCCCAAGATCATTGCCTCTGAGGCTAAGCCTTGGAACCTTGGTAAATAGCACACATGCACGAGAGGATTTTACACAATGAAGACATGGTTTTTGCCCTAACACAGCTTTCACTCAAGATAAGGAAGTGAGGATTGATCTCCACACCCTCTCTGGGTGGTATGTGTGAGGTATCACAGCGCCCCCCAATTCCACAGGCAGAGCCCATCACCCTACAGGGAATTCTCTGCAGGAGACCCAAGTCATGGGAGTCTACAAGCACCTATCAAGGCAGAAATCAACCAGAATCCATGCTGGCTACTTCCAAAGAACAGGTTCTCTAGTCTGATCAGAAACAGTTGTATAAGTAGTTGTGCAAGTAGTCATGCTGAGTGTGTCCCTGACTCAAGTTTACAGTTGTCAGAGTGTTCAAAATCTCAACTGGATCTCTGGAGTAGATTCAAGAGATCTACCGAATAGCTGTGTCATAGTAACAATGCCCTCCGTACTCTTAAATTGCGAATAGAGTCGAAGAGTTTCCATCTCAAAAAAATAGGCATGTGAATTAATATATGTAAATCACCTTGATTTAGTCATTCCATGGTACATACATATTTCAAGACATGAGTGTGCATGCTATCACCTTTGTTAATTAAAAAAAAAGATATAAGCTATTTTTCCTAGATAACTTATTAAACAAAGTGATATTAAAGATCAGTCAAACATGCAAAGTTCCTGATAAACAGAGGTGATTCTCTCTATATTATATTTTTCTATGTGACAATGCAGCTACCAACATAAAGGACCCATATAAGAAATGAAAGAAAATGCTTTCTGAGTCACCTCTTAGTTTTCCAGTTAAAAGACTCCTGTTGTATTAACTGTTTCATCTCTTTAATGTTCTCCTAAGAGCAGGAAGAGATGGTGTGGCTGGTGAGAGGGGTCCAGAATCAGGTCCTAGATGTATTCACCTCTTAGCCTTTGACGCTAAGAATCCAGGGACAGGAGGGGAGAGGTGAGAGTGGATATTAGTATCCAATGACTAATACATGGAATGCTTTTTTGGGAAATGCTGGCTACAACCTAGTTAGGAAGCTGGAGTGTGAGGAGATACAAGGGCAGGGGTAGGGCCCACACTTCCCTGAGAGTTCCCTCTGAGAGAGCTGCTGAGGAACCTGTGAAAGACTGTGAGGTTGCAATCACACAATGACTGGATTTCTGTCAGTCTGGGGTTCTTCCCTCACTGCAGCTTTTTCCTATGCATAAAATTATCAGTCAAGTAATCCTCAAGCCTTTCTCCCACACTTCCTCAAGATGTGTGGGTCACATGGCTGAGTGGGAGATGAGAGAAATGGCTTGAGGCAACTAGTATGCCCTGGTGTCCTCGCTTCCAGGACCTCACAGTTCCCGAAACAGTTTCCTTGTCGCCGTCCTCTCTCACCTTTGCTATCACTTTGCCCTCAAACTGAGGTGCTACCTTGTCCCTATTTTTAGGCACATTCCAGGCCCCAAACCACTTGGCAGTGAGGGCCCAGGTGCACTCCTGTTCTCATTTTCTCCCTTCAGAGCACCACCATTTCTTTTCTCCTGTTATGACTCATGTTTAGATGTCTTTTTAAAGTCTTATGGCATTCTAGGTAGGGGTGGGTGGGTCTAGAGTGTGTGATGCTGGAATTGATGTAGTATTACGGTTAAGGTGTTAGTACTGTCTTAAGCAGTCTAGAAAAGGGATAGAAAGAGCCATGGTGGCTACTTATTGTTTTGCTACTTTTTACCAGCCATGAACTATTTTTCATCTGTGATGCCTGTCTATCATGGCACCCTATCTTGGACACAGCTGATTATAGAATAAAACCTCTATAAACTGCGAGATAATCCTTTTTTTCTCTTAATTTGTGGGTATTGAGTATTTTGTCTCAGCAGTGTGAAAAACAAACAAACAAAAACAAAAACAAAAAACTAAGACAGAATTCGGTTCCAGAGAAATGGGGTCATTGCTGTGACTTTTTCTGACCATTTGACTCAGAAGTCTTTCAGACTGATTTGTGGGAAGAGTTTTGAAAGGCTCAGCTGAAAAAGGAGAGCTGGGACACCTTAGGCTGGCTTTCATGGGACAGTGTGGGGAGACATCAGACCAGAAGACTGACTAAAAACCTGCCTGTAAAGACCAGGCTCAGGAGGGTTCTACCAGGAAGGACTGCAATGGTGCTGGACTCCAGACTCTACGTGTCACACCTTGATAGAAAGTTGCCTACACTTGCTTGTATCCAGAGACTTTGCCTGAGACTAAGGTTAAGAATGGCAGAGTAATTATTCTTGCCAAAAAAATTTCAAGGAAGTCTAATGTTCAGGTGATGATATGGCTACTGTTGGGGGCTTTTTAGCTAGATTTATGTTGAGAAATAAGAGCAAAGAGTCCAACAGAATGATTCAAATTGTTGTAAATTTGGCCAGAAAGGAAGCTCCAATAAAGCTGTGATCTGTGAAGATGGAACTGAGGGAAAATTATTTTTGAAGACTAGCAAGAAAAAGCTGAATATTCTAAAAAGAGACAACACATCACAAGAAACAGAAGCCTCCATCCTTTGCAGCCCCAAAATTGCAAAAGTAAAAACTTTGCCTTGATAAGAGAGCCCCTGAGCACCACATTCTAGAACGGTGGTAGCCTTGGGAACTTGCTCCTCAAAACTTAGCTCATAGGAGAAGGAACCCGTCTGCTGCTCCACGTGGCAGCAGACCTTGGTGCCATCCAGGTGGTGCTGGGTTTAGGTGCATGCAGAATGGAAGAGCTGTGGGGTCAATTAAGACACTGCTTCTCTCCTTTCTTATCCCTGTGTTTGGCAGAACAGTGACTTCTAAGATGTCCATCCCCTAATGGGGATGTGCAAAAGGTTCCATGCAAAAGGAACCTCACAGATACGATTAAACAAAGGAACTTTAGATGAGGACACAAGACATTATTATCAGGTAGGCTCTATATGGGGGTCCTTATGAGAGGGAGGAAGGAGGGTCTCAGTCACTGGAGATGTATCCACACAAGCGAGGTCAGAGGGGACAATGAGAAGATACCACCTGACTGGCTCTGAAGATGAAGGAAGCCACAGAAGGTAGTCAACACATAGTAGCTGCAAAGGATAAGGAGAGGGATTCTCATCTACAGTTCTGCTGACCTCTTGGTGAGGGTCCAGCGGGGCCCTCCAAACTTATGGTAACAAATTTGAGCCTCTCAGTTTGTATTTGTTATAGAAGCAACAGAGAACTGACACAGCTTCCTAACAGAAATGCCCGGATTGCAGCACGTCAGGACAGGGGAGTGCAATGTGTGCAAAGTGAGCTCCCTCTGTCCTCATGCTCCTCGCCACCCCGACCCTGCCTGGCCCTGCTCGTGACGCTGCTTGGGCCAGCGCCCATCAGCATCGATCTCACCTTAAACTCTAAATGTATTTCCTTCGAACAACACCCCTCACTCCTGGGAAAAAGCTTCACCACGGGTCATGGATAGACTTATCATTCTCCTTTGCCTCTCCTCATTCTTCCCAGGATGCAAGGAGAAGAATTCTAACTTAAACTCAGAATTCACATAGTCAGCAGCAAACCCAAGCTAGAGGCATTTGGCTTAACCTCTTCAGGAGAAAAGAGTTCCTGGCACAATAAACATGGGAAACATGTGCTAAGCATTATGCCCAGGTCCTTGCTTTCGGTACGAACTTAAGAGACTCCAATCATGTCCCAAAGGACAAAGACTCAGATTCATGACCTAAAATATGTGACCTTTAAAAAAAATACCTGCACCTGCCTCTTGCCCTAGTCATGACAGGAATCAAGATAAATACCCGGCTCCAAATTTCCTGGTACAAAATAATTATGGTATTATTGTTCACCCTTGATCTGGTACCTTAAATGTTTTAGCAGAGTTCCTCATGTGGGACACAACCCACTGTTTTTCATGAGGCTGTTCACATGAGCAACGCCCTGGGACATGACAGCTTACAGGGACAAAGCAAGAAGCAGACAGGGGGGACTGGTGGTGCCAGCCATGAAGGGCAGTAAGCATACCATTGCTCTGCTGCTAACATGTGACCGGGCCAGAAAGCTAGGAAACAAATCCCTTAGGAGATACAAATTTTCCAAAATTTCTCTTTTTAAGATTTAGCTGAAAACATATCTTTTCAGAGAACAGATGGGCCTTATCAGTTCCAGTACAGAGGAAATTCTAAGAATCATGGGTCAAACTGAAAAAATAAGCAACAGTGCCTTGGTTACTTTTCTCTTGCTATGAAGACAAAAATACCTAATGCCCAGAATTAAGGAAGGAAAGGTTTATTTAGCTCAGTTTGTGAGGTTTCAGTCCATAATCATCTGGCTCCAAGGCTGGGTGGTACGGCAGAGGGGCACATGTTCATGGTGGAGGAAGGCAGCAAAAGCAAAGAGAGCAGGAGAGGGGGGCGAGACTCCCTTCCTTCCTTCCTTAGGTTGTATGCAGGCTATCCGGCTATCCACTGAAGCCATCTCTGTGCTGCCCCTTCCCCAAGTTCAGGATGTTTACAAAGTAGGGACCCTGGCCTTCTGCTGAGTCAAATTTCTAAACTTCTCAACTTGACACAATGTATCAACCATTAAAAATGCACCCAAGGATTTTTGAAACTAGCAGTTAAGTGGTAGAATTCTCATCCCCACTGACTATGTATGCTGATACCTGTGAACCAAGCAACTGCACTGAATTTAACAAAGCGTGATAGAAAGGTCACACTCCAAATGCCTGCCATTCTGGTCTTCTAAGTATGTACTTCTTGTCATGACATACCAGCTATTACTGTACTGCCATTTTTTAAAGGTTAGTAAATGAAAAATAAGACAAAAAAATGTCACAAGACAGTCATGCTATAATGCTACTATGCTGTTATATGGATGGATTTCTAAATATCTATGTAAATATATGTAAGTGTTAATTCCTCTTTTTTTTCTTCTTCATATTCTGTGCAGACTTAGAGTTTAGTATCTCAATACTTGATGGAAAATACATGTTCCATGTTATGCCTATGATGTCCGATATTTAGACTAATAGTTTGGGGAAACTGAACTGCATATGTTGCAGGGTAATAATAAACTTCTCTTTGGGAGGGTTAACAACCTAAGTTTGCAGATCAAAAATTAGAGAAAAAGAGGGGGGCCGGGGAGATGGCTCAGTGGAATAAGCACTTCCCTGGCAAGCACAAGGGCCTGAGTTCAATTCCGGGTTCTGCCAAAAAAAAAAAAAAAAATTGGAGAAAAAGAAAGGCTGCAAGGTCAGCCAACATTTTGGCCCTAGCCTTTCAAGGTCAGTGAAGACTTAAGACATAGGAGAACCTGTACTGTAACATCATGTAACTCAGTAGTGCCCAAATTTTCTGATCAAGGAGATTATGAGGCCACAGAGGACTGCAATCAATGATGTATAGTGTGCCTAAGGAGAGTCACATGGAGAGAAATCTTTCTCTCAGGCTTCCACAGAGAGCAAGTTGGTCAAGCAATGGCCATGACTCGTCCACAAGGCTGACACTGACAAGGGATCTACAAAATGTGGTACAGGGTTACAAGATAAACCCTGAGGGTATCTGACTGACCTTATCTGATACAAAAGTTACATTTTTTTGTTATATAGGTCTTACTTTAGCTTGGTCTTAACCATCCAGCAGAAAAGTATAAAAATGGAGGTATATAAAGTAATATTAATATAATGAGCTGTGAATGGCTCAAGTCAACAACTTCTGTGGATAACTTGCTTCTATTGTGGACTGCTGATCTGTGTTAGATTTTTTTTTATTAAAAAATATATAAAAATTAGCCATCCATGTTTTAAAAATCTGTAAGATATGTATCATTGTATGTTACCCTATTTATGTCATTTTTTCTCTTTGTTTTTGCTTCTATTTTTCACTCTTTAAGTTAAAATACAAATAAATAAATTGAGAGAGAGAGAGAGAGAGAGAGAGAAACCTCATTATGCTATCTTTTAAAAAAATTGCTCCCAAGGAGACCTTTTGAGGACCCTGGGCCTCAGGGGAAACATCATCAGCTCCTTCCTGTGTCTAGAACATTGCAAAACGTCCATGTAGAAAGAAGTCAAGTGTAAAAGGACAAACATGACATAATTCTAGTTTATGTGCAGAGAGAAAGTAAAATGGTGGCTGCTGAGGGCCAGGGCTAGTGGATTCTTACTCAATGGTGAGTTTGAGTTTGGAAAGAAGAGAAACTTCTAGTTTTATTTTTACTTTTTTGACAGGACTGGGGATTGAACTCAGGCCCTTGTGCTTGCCAGGGAAGCGCTTATCCTCCCTGGCTAAGAAGAGAAACTTCTAAAGATGGACAATGGTCATAGTGATGCACAGTACTCAATGTTCCTGAACTATACATTCATTAATGGTTCAAATAGTAAAGTTTCTGCTATAATTATTTTCTATTAAAACCCCATAAACACATTCAACATATAACACAACACACAACACAACTCCAACTGTTTATTCCTCTGCTTCCCAGGCATGAACCCCTGGAATTCGTTAGATTCTCAATGGATCCTTTCATTAGTTGTGAAGAAGCAGATAAGAGGAACAAGCATCCTGGGGAGCTTCTAACACTAGAAGCCACCAGCCCCGCCCTCAGGACAGGTGAGTCTCCATCACACCTATGAGGGTGGCTCACTGGAGCTGGAGCAGGGGAACCTACCTTGTTTGGAAGTGATTCTGGAGATCGCAGCGCTGCAACACCTGCGAACAGTGCTCCGTGAAAGGGCACCTGACCAGCAGCTTGTGGAGGAGCTTGTGGACCAGGATGCTGGACTTCTTGCAGTGCTGCAAGAGGAGGGGCTTGCGGTCCACAGGGCAAAAGTCCTTCTCCAGCAGGAAGTTAGTGAGGCAGAGGCTGCAGTAGGTGTGTCCACATGGTGTGTCCAGAGGTTCCAAGAAGGCCTGCAGGCAGATGTGGCATATGAGGTCATCATCCACTTCTTCCACATAGGTATAGCAGTGGTTCTCTTCAGGGGCATGGACTTGACCACACACCACACACAGAGGGCCAGCATTGGGATCTGGGTCATCGGTGGGGTCCGGTTGGTTCATGGTTGCCTGGGAACAGTTTTCTAGGAGACCCAGGAAAATGATATTTCCTCAGGAAGAAGTCAAGATCCTCCAGGGGCTACCTGCAAATGTAACAGAGAATGAGCTGATTTATCATTGCCTCATAGTGCACAGAAGAATTACATTGGTCAAAACAGCACTGCCAAGGGACAGGGGACTGAGCTATGGCTCAGAGGCCAAGGGTTAGCGTTTACTCTGGAGTGATGGGGCAGGACCTTGAGTGACTTGGGCTCCAACAAAGTGCTCAGCTTTGCTGCTCATTTGAATGGGAACAATGTTTACCTTGAACATCCTCGTGCTGATGTGATGAAACTCATTTGAGTAATATCTGTGAAATGCTGTAAGCAACTCAAAACAAATATGCTCAAAGAAATGAAATTTGTTAATCAAATTAAATGGGTGTGTGACCTGTGTGTGTCAGATTCCTTCAGATCACAAAAAGGAAAAGAAATATTTAATGCTCTCATGGCTCTTTTACCTTATCTTTCTTTTTCAAAACTCAGGAATCAGAGATTGTAGGACATCAGAGCCCTCAACTAAATTATATGAGGAGATACAAAGTCATTGACCTTCTGTATTTGTACTATGGTAGGAGGGGGCACTCTTTTCTTATGCATGTATTTCACTCATTCAGTTGCTCATTCAGCATTGGCTAAGTGGGCTCTGGGCCTGGGTTCAAATCCCAGCATCACTGTGGACTGATGATTCTAGCTCCTGATTCCACATCTGTGAAGTGGAGATAATAAAAGGCTAGGACTAGTTTATACATGTTACAGAAAGTTCCTAGATTTGTGCCTGCTATTTATATTTTACTATTTGTTTATTTATGGAAGTAACTAGTATTGAACCCAGGATCTTGGCCCACTTAGGCAAGGTCTCTATCACTGAATGACTACCCTGATCCTTTTTTGACAGAGAATCTTGTGAACTTGCCTCGGGCATCCTTAAACTTTTGATCATTCTCCAAGTAACTAGAATTAGAGTTCTGTAGCATTACTCCTGGCTGTTGCCCTGCACTTATTAACTGTGCAAAGAATGGTAGTTACTCTCTCACTTGTATTTGTTATAGAATTTTGTTTCCAGTCTAGCTCTATCAGTTGGGAAACTCAAAGACCTAATTTTTAGAAGGGGTCTTTTAACTTTGTTCTAATAATGTTGCTTGTCATATTGATTATAATTTTTTAAATGTATTTGGTTGTTGCAGGGTTTCACTCTGCAGCCCAGACTCATGGTGATCCTTCTGCTTTCAGCCTCCCTAGCACTGGGATTACAGACATGCACCACTCTGCCTGGATTCTGGCTGGCTCAGCCTGCCCTATGCATGGGGCTGGCATGGCATGCAGTGCTGGAAGTCAAACCATGGACCATGGGCTTGCCTAAGCTTGCCTAATCAGGTGCTTTAGTCCACAATTTTGAAGCAGTAGAACACTGCCACTGTATTTCTGCTATAGATAAGAGACTAAAATAATAGAGCTTTTAAAGGTATTTGATTTATATCTAGGAAGTCTTTTGGATAGTCAGTCAATGAATATCTTTCAAGCAGCAGCTGTGAGGTGGGTAAAACGGGGTCTTCCAAGAGCGCCATGAGTGATGTGCCTCTGCTTTCTCAGGGGACCCCCAGCCTAGGGAGGACTGGTACATTACACAACTAAGCAGAGGTCCAGGTAAGCGGCACTGGGTCAGTCCTCATGAGGAGTAAAAATTCACCTCCTCCTCATTCCCAACTTGACTTTCTTCTTTCCCAAAAGCAAGTAAGATCTTAAGCTTTACACAAAAACATGAATAACATAACAGGAAACTAGCCACATGTGGGAATAGCATGGCAGTCATAAACTGTGCTACATCTTTTTTTTTCTTTTCCAAATAAAGTCTGGGGTTGTTTTCACAAACACAGCCTTATCTCAAAAAAAAAAAAAAAAAAAAAAAATACATTGACTTCAGACTTTCATTGAGTCAGCTCCACTGTTTACATTTCTGTGCTGTGCAAGTGTGCCTGGAAGAGCACTCTGGAGGAGGAGCTGAGGCTAATGGCTGAATGTGAAAACACTTAGAAATCACAGCATCTTACTCAGCATCAGCGGAGACCACAGAAGGCAAAGGTAAAGGGCACAGGGAAGGGGTGAAGTGGGTTCCAGTGAGATTTCATGGAAAATTACAGAGTTTCAATTTGTCCTTCAGTCTGATAGAAGGTACTGGAACCTCACAGGAAATGTTTTAAATAATGCCATAAACAAGAAAAGGGAAACAGGCCACCCAAAAGTTTATTACCCACTTTTGGGGCAAGACAAGTGTCCATATGTGGAAAACTAAAGCTCAGGTGAATCCATGGCATGCAGGCTGCAGTGGGGCTGTTCGTATCATTGAAAGCTCTAAAGGGTTTGCCATCACCACTCTAGGTTTTTGGTTTTCTCTGGAAGAGTATTTCATATATCCTCAGTGCTCCGAGCCTGCCATTTCTTTCTCACTCTGCTGAGGGCAAAGTCTGTAATAGAGCAGGCTGCAGCTATGGTAGTAACACTAAAAGCATGGCTTCCCCCTTCTGAGTCATTCCCTTCCCAGATTTTGTGTCCTCAATCTGTGTTCTAGAAGGTAACAGATGCCTCACAGTCTCCAATGGAAGTGAAGGATGGAGGAGATAGGATAGGACCCTTGTCCACTTGCTACTGCTTGGAGGTCTCCCAAAGGCCCAGGGGCTAAAAGCTTGGTCCCCAGAGTGGTGATGTTGAGAGGTGAGACCAGGTGGGAAGTCCTAGAATGTGTCCTTGGGAGGATTTGTGGGACCTAGTTTTCAGTCTTTCTCTGTTTCCTGGCTCATGCAATGATTAAATTTCCTCCACTTCATCCTCTTACTATAAGCTACCACCACTGTCAGAGGCCCAAAGCAAAAGCATCACTTGATCTTGGGCTAGAATCTCAAGAGTAATGAGCCAAAACAAAACAAAACACAAAACCCCTCTTTTTATAAATCAATTGCCTCAAGTATTTCACTATAGTAATAGGAAGCTAACTCATGCAATCAGTCCCAGTACTGCATTTATTTCATTGACCCATCAGTTTTCTCATAATGTTACAGTCAATGAACCTAAACTTTAAAGAAAGAAGAAATTGTAAATCCCTAGGAGAAATAGCATAAAATCTCTTGCACAGATAAGAGTTCTATGATCCTGTGCCAATTAAGAGGACAGTTTTTGTTTGTTTTGATTTTGATGGTTGAAGATTTAGAAATACTCTTCTTTACTTCCTACCAGCTTCACGAGCATTTGCCATGTGCCAGGCAACATATTAGGAACTTATGTTTAATCCTCTCCAACACCCAAAGGGACTGTTTTGTTTTTCATTTAACTGATGAGGAAACCGAAGTGTGGTATATAAGTAACTCTCTGGCCACAGCTACACACATAACCCAGCCAGGCGGGGCTGCCTGGAGCTACTTTCTGTACTGAAGATTTCCAGCTCCTTGTCTCCATTCCATCTTTCTTGACTATGACTAGTTGAATGTCAGTTGCGCAATAAACGAACACAAAATTCCAGGGACATCAGAAGACTGAAAAAACTCTTTAGGTCCCATTTCAAGTACATATGTTGAAGATCCTGGAGGGAAGAGACTCTATAGACTCCATAGAGCCTGCAATGCCTGAGGCAGAACAGGAGGAATGGGCCTGCGCTGCGCAGAGCGGGCTTCGCTTCAGCTCCAGCCTCAGCTCCTCTCCTTTCCCTTTTCTTCCTTTCCGCCTTCCTCTTTCCCTCCCTTTTGTGTTTTCTGCAATCTGAGGCCAGTTTGAATTCCCTGGCACTTACCCACATAGCAAAGCAATTTCTTAATGTATCATTAATGTAAACACTGCTGTATATATTTTCTGCATTTACTCTAGACTAAATAAAGCCTATGTGAATGAAAACAGATTCTGAGCAGATTGACTGAACAAATAGTTTGGCCTGTTAAGCAGAGATTTAAAAATATGATTAATATTATTTACCTGGAAGTTCTTTCCAGTGCCTAGCCTATAAACACATATGACATATCATGTTGGTAAGATGTGGATAGGCTTTGCTACTGAGCTGAAAAGAAATGAGCAAAACCAACTGACTAACAGGTCAACTACTTTCACCCCTAAAAAGTCTGAGAGGACCTGTCAGCCTTGAGATCCCTGACTCACTGTCAGCCAGCAGGCCTCTGACCAGGCTGCGGGATGCAGAGAGAGCTGTGAGGTGGCTTTTGTGCAGGCCATGGCACAAAAACAGAAAAGTGGGTTCTTTCCCTGGGCATGCCTGGGGCGTGCACTAGGAACAACCACTTCCCCTCTGTTCTAACTTAGAAGCCCAAGTTAAATTTCAGAGATATGGATTGCTAAAACCGACACCACAGTGCTAAAAAGCTCTGGGAAAAACCTACATCTTGTTCTTCTGTCATCTTTGTTCTCATTCCCACTGTTTTCTGGTCTGGCCTGGACAGAAGCTGTTGAGTGTGATTTTCAAATTCTGAACTTCCTGGCTGCCTCAGTCTGTTTTTCTATTGCGGTAACAGAATACTATGGGAAGCATAGGAGCACAGGGGCACGTGCCTGGCAAAGGCCTCCAGGCAAAATCCTAACATATGGAAGGGCAAGTGAGCTCCTGGGACCTAACCTCATACTGCTACAACTAACTGCCTGAGGTTACAGCCTCAATCCGTTCAGGAGGGCAGACCCTGGTGACCGCATCACCTCTCACCTCCATAACAACTACACAACTCAACCATGAGCTGTGGAGAGACATTCAATCCACAGTACCGGCTGACAACCAGAAAACAGACCAGGGCAAGAAGCTGACCCAAGAGCGTCTTTGGCAACCACATGTATGCCAGTGCCCATTCCAAACAGATCTCAGAACAGCCCTCAGAAGATAGTCTGTGCTGCAGTAGCAACATTTCGGAATCAGATGCCCTATTAGAACAAGGGAGTCCCTAGTTTGCTAATGTCTCCTTGTGGAGCATCATAGCTTCATAGAAAATGATTGTGTGATATGTCTGTCAGAATAAGCCTTATAGAAAAAAAACAACTAGATACCATTTGGCACCCTTCCTGGTAATTCATGTCCTTCTATAAAAGAACCAGGTTGGACCCTAAAACAGCTCTTAAATTGTTGCCTGAGTTAACAGTTTTCTAACAATAGTAAGGGGATTCCAAAGAGTTCAGGATTGGTGTGTAACCCAGTGGCAGCACACGCGCTTAACATGTGCAAGGCCCTGGGTGCCAACCCCAGCAATGCAAATGATGAAAAAAGTACAATTAAACAAAAACAAAAGAAATCTACCCACCCTACTGCTAGATTATGTGTTTCTTGGGAACTTTGACCTGGTCAAGGATGAAACATTGTAGCCACAGACTCTGAACTGAAAGAATGTTTTCAGAAAGGATCTTGCCATGAAACAGCCTTTTATTATTTCACAAAATAGATCATTCTGCCTTTGGTGTTAACTGTTGGTGAGGGAGTCCACAGAGTCAGCATAAATCTGCCTTCCCAGAAGTCATGTATTCCCTCCATGGTACAGTATCACCCACGGAACACTGCAGAGTACATCTAATGCCTTAAGTCTCTCAAGCAGTAGAAAACAGGTCTTCTGTCCTCTCCCAGGCCAAGCAGCCTTAGATAGTGCAGCACCTGTTTAGGTTTCTAGACTCCATCAGCCTGACCAAAGCTTTGCAAACTCCCTAATGTGTCAGTGTCTCTACTACAATGTACAGATAAAGGACCTAAAACATGCCTGGAGCACCTGCTCCCTTGATCTGACCATCAGACAGCCAAAGACTGCACCTGCTTTCTCTGCAGCAATAGCACAGTGGGCCAAGCAAAAGACAGTGCCCCTGGGCTTGGAGAAAACCATACTTGGCTACAGGGGTTGGGGAAGTGAAGAGAAAAAAAAAAAAAATCTATCTATCTATATGTGTGTGTGTGTGTGTGTGTGTGTGTGTGTGGGCACTGAATCCATAGATTTAACCATATGTGGATAGAAAATGTTCCAAAAAATGCATTTGCATTTGTATGAAACACACATAGCCATTTTTAAACCATTATATTATTTCCTAAAAAACCCCAATATAACAATAATGGTATTTACATACCATTATATTGTATTATGGGTTATAAATAAACCTAGAGATGATTTAGATATAGGAGATGATGCAGGAAGTTTACATGTAGATATTGAGAGCTGTTCTATGTAAAGAATTTCAACCCTCTGTGAATTTTGGGATCCATGGGGAAACTCTGGAACCAGTCTTCCTGTGGGTATCAAGGGGTAACAAGTCTCTCCCTCTCCATATATGGATCTCAAAGATAATAAGGAAGATACATAGAGGCACTTACAAGCTACGAATACAGTTTAGAAAATGCAACTACTCAATGGCTTTTGGTGGATTTACACGAACAAGAGAACATCTTCAGTGGCTAATCAGTGTGGTATTGGAATCTGCAGTGCATCCTCATTTCCCAGAACAAATGGTCTTTGGAGAATTTGGGGCTCTCCTATTTGTAAGCATTCCTTTATTTTGATAAGTGCCATTTTAAAATGTACTGATAATAAATAACCCGAGAGAATCAGAGACCAATTAAGCAAATAATCAGAGACAATTTTTCACACTCAGAGCACAAATATTCATTGATCTTTACTTAGATTCTCTAATAAATGAAAAAGCAAAGTGACAGGGTAAGAAGGGACGTTAGAGGGGCAGTGGGGGGAGCTGGCAGCCTGCAGCTCAGGCAGTCCCTTAACAAGTACTCGAAAAGAAAAGTGTCCAAGGAGGTAGCATTGCCACCCTGGATCTTGATACTTGTCCCCTGACCCAGGGAGGAGTGTCTGCCGGAAAGCCCAGCTTATGGAAAATTCCTCTTTGCCAAGATAACCACATTCAGAAAAATTCACAAACACATTCCCTGATCACAGGCACATTTATCCGACAGTGCTGTGCTATGCCAAGCGGCAGCCTGAGGCGAAAGGAAAAATGCATCTTGATCCACATGCTTTTGTGTATTCTTAAGGGCCAAAGTTCTCCTGACAACTAAAGAGACTGGGAAAAATATGGAAGATAGAAGAGTAGGTATATTAAAATTTTTATCATTTAAAATTTAAATATTTATACAGAGAACAGAATTTTTAAAATAGTTTTACTGTCCTGATTTTTAATTTTATTTATGTATTTGGTACAGGGTTTCACTATGCAGCTCAGACTCATAGTGATCCTCCTGTCTCAGCCTCCCCAGTGCTGGGATTACAGACATGTACCATCATACCCAGTTTCAGGGGCTGGCACAGCATGTGGTACTAGGGATTGACCAAGCTCCTTGTGCTTGTTTGGCAGGTGCTTAGACTGCTGAGGTATCTACCAAGCCTGTCCTGATTTTTAAAGGAAGAAAATTTGTGCATATTTTCAAAAGCTGTCTCTTTGTTCATCTTATTTATTTTGTATTTTAGGGAAGGGTTTACAGGGTGTTCAGGGTCTCACTACTAGATCAGACTTGTACTGATCTGGCCTGTTTACAGATTCTCAAGAGCTGGGATTATGGGTGCAACTCACCACACCCAGTCTCAATTGCCATCTCAGTGTGCCCCAGGGGGTGGGGGTGGCATGGCAGGCCTGGGCATCGAACCACCAGCCCCTGTGCTTGCTTCCAGGCACTTTAATCTGCTGAGCTATTATTTGGCCAGCCCTCCTGTTCATCTTATTTTTGAGAAAATGTGTCATTTGACAATTTCTCTTGATGAAGTGATGATCTTAAATAATTTCTAAATAACCTAGGTTTACTAATCTTGCCTTAAAATCAAATTTAAATAAATCTGGTCTTTTTTTCATCGTGGATTTTGTACACTGATTGCGATTTCTGAAAGGATTGCATTAAATTTGTGACTGAGGTTTCTGGCACCTTACATCTGGCGCCCCAAGGTGAATGCCTCATTTGCCTCACCCTAGTCATAGCCTTGTCGCTATTATTTTTAGAGTCCCAAGCAGGGAAAGCAGGATGTCATATCTCTGGTTTGGATCAAGCTTGCCTACCCACCACCTTTGTGGGTCTCCAAGTTTCCCTTTTGTCTGACCCAACTGCTATCTGGGTCAATGACAAAACCACAGAATTAATTACCAACGCTTCCCAGGTGTGGCATTGAACTGCAACCCAGGCCTAAACTGCTGACTCTGCCTGTGATTGTCCCTGACAGAGGCGCTAGGTGAGCAGTTTGCTGATGGCATCACGAAGGCCTGCTTCAAACAAGGGAAAGAAGTGTGATCAAAATCCAGGGTCCACAGAAGACCACAAAATGATCAGATCTCAGAAGAGCTTGGTTTCAGAAGTGTATAAGGGCTGAGACAAGCAATGAAGACTTCTCTCCAGCCAGGAGCAGACACAGAGTGTGACGTTTTATAAACAGCACGAGGCTCTGTTCTACTGTAGAGCTCTCTCCTTTGTACTTTTTGATGAATTAAGTTCAAAATCTTTTAATCATTTTATAATGTGTTTAAAACACACCCAAGCTAATCTTATGCCAGGGGACTTCCCAGCTCACTTTTTAGCTTTGACAGACTGAGCCTCAGCTGGGGCAGTGATGCATATCTGCAGTCCCAGCACTTGGGAGGCTGAAGCAAGAGGACTGATCAAGCCCAGGAGGAGGTTCATACCAGTCTGGGCAGCACAGGGAGACTCTCAAACACACACAGAAACTAAGCTCGGGCTAGAAGTGTCCACCAGTGCCACAGAGCTTGCCTAGCATGTGGGTGGCCCTAGGTTCAAATCCCTAGTACCAAAGCAAAATAAAACAAGATCTGAGTTTTAGATTTTTGGTTGATGAGGTCTTAAAAATCTGGATGAAGCTATATGAGGGTGAGTGGTTGCTTGGCTGGCTTCCAGCCCTGCGCTGTGTCTCTGCCTCAGTGCCCAGACCACGGCCGGGAGCACCATCCAGAGCAGCAGTGCGCCTGGAGATGCTGAGCGAACCAGCAGTGGTAATTTTTTCATACAGTGTTCCCAGTCCTCTAAAATGACCCAGTAGCCGGAACGTGTGTCTCCCTACTGCCCTGTCCCTGACTTAATTCCTAGACTGATGAGGGAAGCAACTGCCAAAGGTAGGACCATAATGGACCACTGACTTTTTTTAATAAATAAAATTTGAAATAGTGAACTAAACTGCACAAGAGGTTTGATGAATGTGAAGAGGGCTATTCCTCGGTTTGTAGACTTATATGCAATCAGGAAGAATAAGGTGCATTAGTGATGTAAACAAAAAGGGTCACACTTGGGACTGAGCCCTAAACTAGAGTTGGAAGTGAAGGCAGTGTGCGCATGTGTGTGGGGAGTGGGGCATAAACTTCACAGGCAAAGGCAGGGGTGGGGCTCAGGGGCTGCCACAAAGCTTGTGCTCAGCTCTGCTTCTACTATATCAACGGGCTCGAAGAAGGCGTCAGTGACTCAGGGAAATCAGTGAGTGACACTCACCTCACAGTGCTTCTAACACTAGGAAAGACAGAGGAAGGGGGAAAAAAACCACAAAGGGTCTTCAAAAGGGCCAGAAACTTGTCAGGAAATTATAGGAAAATTGGGAACTAGAAAGAGACAGTGTACTACATCTGGACTCAATAACTGATCAGATATTCAGAAAATGAGAAAACCAGGGAAGTGCTTAAGTGAAAAGAGTCCCAGGTGGCTGGTCAATTAGATACAAGTTTTGGAAGCCAAAGAAAGCCTTTCAGACACAGGTTAGAGAAAAGCTTTGTTTTACTTGACAGGGAATTTTTAAAAAAACAGCCAAGTTCAATGGAGGCAACACAATAAAGAAAGATATTTGCACTCTCAACATTTCCCCGCTGTGTCCATTCTACATGTGTTCCAATGGCCTAGTCCACCCACGGCACTGGTCTCCAACTTCATGGGATTTCCCTTAGGTAATTCAATTTTATCATCCAGAAGTTAAGTCTAATTGGGGAAACAGAGTTTACACATACAAAAAATGTGGATGACATAATACAAGCATGACAATAATGCTTAATGAGGAATTTGAAAACACAAAGTGACTCATGCATTAATGTGAGTACACAGGATCCTAAACATGCAGCATTCTATTCAAAAAAGCCCACATGACTGACAAAAGAAGTCATAGGCAAGTTATGCAAATCATCTCAGCAGACAGCTATGACATATCTAGGCCTCCCCATCATGCACTGCACTGTTGCTCTGAGCCAAGAGGCTATTAAAGAAAATTCCTAAAGAGTTCCCACTCTGCTCTCGGGGAAGGCTTTTGTTCTCCTGTGACAAATCATCAAATACAAGAAGCAGATAGAGTTGACTGTGGAATTTAAGTCTGTGTTGTTGCAAGGCAGACTTTTAACGCTAAGAAATCAGGTCCCTATTTCATTGGGATGGAAGCCGTGCTCACTGTTAGTGTACTAGTCATTCCCATGTTAGAGAATGTGGCTCTCTGGGTCAGGACAGTGAGTGCTTTTAGAAAGGTAGAGAAAGATGAGCAGGAATGTAGAGCATAGGAAAAAGGAACTGTCATAAAAACTGCAGATCTAAAGTTTGGAGGTTATCTGGAGCAGAAATTCTTCTTCTCATTTCCTACTTAAAATACAATATAAAATAAAAACAACAATTATTACCTTCAAAGACCAGTTTGTTACCTGCAAGATAGTATGGTGGGGTAGGTACTTGACATGCATTTTTCTCATTTAATCTCTAAAATAATCCAATGAGTGCCATAATATAGGTTTCATTTTATTGATGAGTATAGGAGCTTCTGAAAACACACAAATACCCTTGTCATCCATTCACCCATACATCCATTCACTCATTCATTCACTCACTCATCAACCCACCTATCCATCTGGGAAACACAAACATCTGGGCCCAAAATATCCAAAAAATAGCCACATCAATAACAAGGACCTCCTCACTCAACGGACAGTGTCCTGCACAACTCTAATTCATGGAAAGTTCTTCCTTACATTAATCAGAAGTGTGCCTCTGAGTAACTAATCAACAGGCACAACTGGTGCCCTTGTGTCACACAGAAAGCAATGAGATAGGAAGAGATGGCAAATGTAGGAAGCCTGTAGGACATAACCACAGTTTGTGTTCTTGATTTCAACTCAGAGCGGTCTTCTGTACTTGTAACTTTCACGTCAATAAGATGAACCCATTCTTTTGAGATAGTAGATGGTTAAATCTCATTAACTCTAAAAGGGTGACACAGTCGTCTTCCTCCAGATAGTTTTGTAAAGCCCTTGATAGTTTAGAAGCACCGTCAGAGGACAATAAAATTCTTCACCCACATAAAAGTGAGTCTATGCAACACCAACACATAAACACTAAGAATAGCTCTGTAATACCAAGAAATCCAGGAATACTCAGGCAGTGAGGGAGGCGCATCTGAGAGCCTCCTTGCATGGCCTGTCTTGGCAGTGTCTCACAGATAGTTTTTCAAGAGGCCAAAATCCCAGGAGGCCACTTATTTTCTCCACCTTATGTAAGGAATTCAGATGTAAATGGGAGATTGAGTCAGGGAGGAGAGGAGACTGAAGAATGAAGCTGGAACTGCAGCTCCAAGTGATCTGTGCTCCTCCCAGTATAGAAATGCCCACATTTCTGTAAAAACAGGGGATCACCCTGGCAGCTACCCTGGCCTAGAATGCCAAGGTAAACCAGGTAATCGGTGTTAGCAAGTTTTTCTTCTAGCTGTCTGGAAATCCATTTTGTTTAGTCTTTGGCTCTCCACCTACTATTGTTCGCATCATTATAGCCAGGCTACTGTATGACAAAAGCCCAACTATAGATGACAATAATTTTTTTCTGCAATAGTATCAGTTATATACTTATTATATGCCAGGCATTTCACATTTGTCCAGTTTAACTGCCAGTCACAACAGAGCTGAGCTGGGTAAGTATTCCAATTTTCAAATAACCAAACTGAGGCAAAGCAATTTTAAGTGACTTCTGTAGGCTTGCAGTTATGTGGCAGAGGTGGGCTTCAATCCAGATCACCTGATTCACCCATCATGCCTTCCTTTCAGGAAAATAACACTAACTAACTGTATGCCAAATTATCCATCTACACATTTTACATATTTCAGCTAATGTCATCTTTATGACAATCCTATTTAGCAGGTTAAAGATCCTGTCCCAGGGCATACAGGAAGCATCTGGTGGAACTGAGTTTTGAGCCCAGGTAGTCAGAGGGCACAGAGAGGCCAGACCACTATTCTAGAGTAGCAGCAATGCTCCCCCTAGAGCTCAGTGGCTAAGATTAGAGCTTCCTAGGGAGCCACTGCCAGCTTACTCCAGTTTGAGCCACTCTGGTGAGCACTCCATCTATCATCTGTCTCTAAGACAGAGGGGAGCCACAAAATAGACCTTTACAGCATTCATTGAGGGGTGGATAGAGAATGTAGACAAGGAAACTAATGGGCTGAGTGGACAGTTTGAGGTTCTTTACCAGAATGCTGTAGACAAGCTAGCAGCAGGTTTCAGGTTAGAACCTCTTATCTTCAATAGATTGGTTGCTGGATTTTGAATGATGAAAATTTGTGTTATCCCTTGGGCATAAGATGAAGCAAGAAGAAGCTACCAGGGGCCTTCAAACATACCTGCTTTTGTGCAGTGAGCAAAGTTATTGAATGGGATATTCTGCTAAGTAGACCACCATACTGAATAGGCTCATGAGTCTTCCTTCCAGGGCATAGCACAAGACCCAAACCAACTGCACCCCCACCAGTGGCTTGACCACCTGTGTGCCTAGGCTGGGGTAAAACATGCCTTCTCTATAAGATTGGAGCAGCCAAGAGCCCAGTCCACTCTCCAGATAGAAGAAATGATGACAGGGCTGCCTGCTAAGTCAGATTACTACAAATAACAGGACATTTCCCCTGAAGGTCTGGTAGCAGGCAAGGAAGGAATATTCAACTTCCTCAAGGCTTTGCTTGCAAAGCAGTGGGGATATGGCTGCCTGCATCACAGCTTTTAAGTATATCTCCTTCCTCCTGTTTTATTTTTCTAAACGGTTAGCAATTTCCATAATAAGAACAAGCAAGGTTCTGAACAAGTGCAGCCGCAGATCTTTTATCTCCATAGGTTCAAACCACATCCTCCCACTGAAGTCACCCATGAAAGGTCTTATATAAAAGATGGCCCTGGAGTGTATGTGGCCCTGCAGTGGCATCAGGCCCTAGCAACTTAGCACTACATAAATTAGGCACTTCCTTTACCTTTAGTTCTCAAGATTACATTATATTATAAGGATTACTAACTCTTGTCCTGTTGATGAAGAGTCCGAGATAAATAACATGCTCAGGGATATAAGTGGAAGAGATTGTACACTTTTCCTTCAGCTCTATGTCCACTAGAACTGGGGCACGGAGTTACCAAGGAACAATGTATGGCACTCCTGGGCAAGTTATCCAACAAACCAGCTACATTCCAGATATTCTAGACTAGAATTCTGATTTTTTTCTTATATTATGGGATATATGTCCACAGCTTTGTTCTTTCTACAGACTAAATTAATTTAATCATAAATTAACTATTATGTAAAGAACTAATCAGCCTATAACCCAGAGAAAATACAATTTTGTGAAGTTTGGACTCCAGGGACATAATTTTATCTAGATGATTCAGTATCCAGATATTTCTGACAGAGCTTTGTATCAAGTGAAAATGATATTATGGTATAAGCAGCAATCACTTCCTTCAAAGACATGTGCTCAGGAGAAAATATAAATACAAAGGTTACAAAGGAGAATGTTATGAGCTTCCTAGGAGCAAGAGGAAAGCAGGCAACAAGAGGAAGACAGTGGTTTGGCAAGATAGCTCAGCAGACTAAAGAGCCTGCTTAGGCAAGCACAGGGACCACAGTCTGATCCTCAGTACCACATACCACACCAGTCATATCCTTAGGGCAGGCTGAGCCGGCCAGAGTCTGGGCAGAGTGGTGCATGCCTGTAATCCCAGCACTAGGGAGGCTGAAAGCAGGAGGATCACCATGAGTCCGAGATGTGTCTGCAACAATCAAATACATTAAGAAAAAAGAAAAGGGAAAGGCAGTTTCTTGACGGTAACAAACAACTTTTTGTCCAAGGCAAAAGTTTCTTCAGCTTGTTTTAATTAAACCTCTTGGTACTTTGATATAGATAACTAGGAATGCAATTCTTACTAGGCTATTCTCTTATAATTTTAACTGCTAATTTAAATCTCAGGGGAGAAAAGCCTCCAGCTAATGAAAGAGTGCAGAATAAATTGCCTCACTGTTTTATTTTTCTCAGCAGGTTTTCCAGTTCACCCTAGTAGCAAATATGACTTCTTTTTCACTTTTGCAGCCACAACACCAGTATTGTGGCTGCTGGGTCACAAAGAACAGAAGCAGATCAGGCTAAGCAGTGTGACAGGTAAAACAGCAGGTCATGTCCTGGCAGAACAATCTCTTTAGCGTATATTTGTTATTAAAAACAGACCAAAAGAGTTTCAGAAAATTGAAGTTTGAAAATGTACCTGCCTGTAGTTAACCAAAGGAGTTATCCTTGCTTTAACCAAAGGTCACCAGGCATCCAGACTGGGCCTGATGGTAAAGAATTCTTCAAAATGTATGTGAAAGGGTGTGCAGCAAAGAGCAAAGAAAATGTAGACTTTTTCAGCGATGAGAGAGGGAAGAAAACGGGGGAGGGGGCAACAGCATTTACCTGTGTAAGGAACAGATTTTCTGAAGAAAAAACACAATGTTGGCCAAAATCACCCTTGTTGAGATGAACACATTAAAGTGAAGCAAAAGAAGGCCCAAAACAAAACCGAAAACACTACAGGCAAATGTGAGACAACTCTGAATTCTGTTTGCCCTATGACCACCAGCTCCCATTAAACAGGTTGAACAGGTCTACCTCTTTGCAATACATCTCAAAAACTCTCTGCTTCACTCCTCTCCTCTCCAGGGTTTTACAAAATCAGATCAACAAGCAGAGGCTGGATTAGCAATTAGGAAACAAAAAGGATTAAATATCTGGGCTGGAAGAACTTTACTGTACAACTAAAGTGTCAAAGACAGCCTCCACCCTTCCTCCTCTAAAGAGCTTTTGCTGAGGGCTGAGCCCTTTTGGCTTCTATTCTTCATTCAGATTCCTCGATCAGCTCCCTGGGGGGCCAGTGGCCTAAATGCTGAGAAAGGAAAATGGAGTTTAAGCTCACCTTTTCAAATATCTCTCTAGAGCTCTCAAAGCAGCAGCAATCAGGCCGGTCTCTTCCCTTGCGACCCGAACGAAGCAGACTGTTGGGCAACCTGAGCAGTGACTAGAATCAAGTTCGGTGGACAAGCGCCTGGAGGGAGAAGGGCATTGGTCGGTCCAGAGCAGGAAATGTGTGACAGCATGGAAGCCTGGGCAGATAAAGCATTGCTGAGGCCTTAGCGATGGAACCGTCAGTAGGTCCCGCCCACTTGTCATTTACCTGGATACCTGCAACAGGTAGGCGGAGTCTGAGAACAAATGAATCAGTTGGGGCAATTGGCTAGGCGGAATTTACTTTCTTTCCGAGCACAGCACCTGTCCAGCCCCGTGAAAAGATGTGAATTTATCGCCAGTGGTTTCCCAGCCTCCCCAGCTCCCACAGGTGCCAACATCCGAGTTAAAAGGCAAATTTAAACACAGAAGGGAGACAGTACTTGAATGGACCCAAAAAGGAAAGAGTAGGTACGAAGATCCACTGCTTAGAAATATCTGAGGTTTAGCCCAAACGCCTTTTTCAGTGGGATTCTTTGAATCCCAGGTGGGGCTCTGTCCAGTACCATGGCAAGCTGGAGGTGAATGATCATATTCAGTTCTTAAAAATCTACAGATGGCACTTGATGGCGGTGGTGTTAGAGTCATTATCAAACACGCCTCGCCCCCAGCATTTTAATTCCATGTTCAGGCATTTGCAAAACTTTGGTCATTCGTACCTGGGCTCCTTGGCAGTTACAGTCACAGGGTTCTTACAGTTGCCCTCAGGTCTGCAATTAGGAGCATTTTAAGTGATTCAGATTTGAATGGTAGTGCGGTAATAGGGCAATGTTGTCTCTGTTAGGGCCGAGGAGGAGGAGGAGGAGAAGGAGGAGTCAGAGTTATTTCCGTCCTAAGCCTGCAGTGTGTCCCTGGGCTAGTCACTGTTGCTTCAGCTTTTGCAGCAGGACCTGTGCTTGTGTCGGGTAGGGGTGGGGGGAAAGCTCACACCAGGACTCAGCCTGCCTGCGCCGGGGAGGCTGTTGAGCCCTGTGGCGTCGTGGGAGGGCTGTAAACAACTGCCCCATCCTACAGAATCGCTGTCATTTCTGGGACCTGCGTCCAGCATCCCTTGACACTTTATTCACCCTCTGGAATGCGCTCCCCGAGGGCACCGTGCAAGCTTCCGGCCCCACCGCAGAGGACAGTCTGCCTGCCCAGAGGTTTTCTTACCTTTGAAGGCACTAAATGTTGAACACCGCCCCCCCGCGTCCCTCCCCCCTGTGCGTCCCCCCCTCCACACGCGAGCGCACCCGCGTGCTTTGCCTCCCACTCCTCCTTCTTTCAGACTTTGGGAATGGTTTTGGTGACTTCTAATCCTGTAGAGCTAAAAGAGGGAGAGGTCAGGGGTGTTTGGGCTGGGGCAAAGAGAGAAAGAAAGTCTAGCCCCACTCCCAGGCCTCCGCGGGGCAGCAGGTAGTCCTCCAATACAGCTCCTGGGGGGTGGGGGGACAGGTGGGGCGGCCTGCTCCACCCGTGGGAGAGGGGAGGGGAGGGGAGCCGCGCCGCGCCGCGCCGCGCCGTCCCGCCCCGCTCCTTCCCCAGGCGCGGGCCGCCTTCCCGGGAATCCGGGAGCTCGGGGAGCCAGGAGCTTAAATAGCCATTCACGTTTTTAATCCACTAAAACGCAGGCAGGTGTAGCTACTGCCGTCTTATTGAAAGCAAAAGAACCAATCAAAACAAAACAGGTGAAGGTAGCAAAGACTTTCACACGCAGGTCTTTCAGGAAAATTGATCAGCCCCCAGAAACCCGTCGCCGAGACCCCGCCGGGGCCTGGAGGCGGGGCGAACCCTAAGCCCCGCCCCCCGGCTCTCAACCGCGCTTCGCCCGCGAGGTGGGGAGCGTCGGGGCCCGGTTCAGGGCTGAGCGTAAGAGGTGCAGAGGAATCGCAGCCGAGCCGGGGAGGGTGGGGTGGGGTGGTGGTGGTGGTGGTGGTGGTGGTGGTGTAGAACTTCGTAGAGGGGCCCGAGACTATGGGTTCCACTTGCTGTCGGGAGGAGGGAACAGGGGAAGAGGGGGTAAGGAGGAGAGGAAAGGAAGAAAACAGACAGGGTGCCAAAACAATAGAGCAATAGTAGATGTCCAAGCACCTCCGGGCTGTTTCATAGGGCAGCCGTGCTACCGAGAAGTTCCTTGGTGCTCCTGGATTTAGAATGGTCTTCAGAGGTTAAAACAATATCAACATGAGATCCATTATTCCATTAGGGCTGTTACATTACCATGGAAATATTTCCAAATGATCAGATGAAAGATGCAAATGAAAATCGTAAAAGCCAGCCAGGAGTAAATACTCACCGGGTGTCGCTGGCTATGCCAAACACTTTGTGTCACAATCCTATGGGTCCCAGTACCATTTGGGGAGACCGCGGGCCAGAAAAGGTAGGAACTTGCCTGAGGATGGCTCACCGGGGCTGGTTAGCAGAGGCCCTGAGCAGGTCTTTACCAGGGCCCTTTTTAACCTAGGGGTAGAAAGAGGGGAAGGTTCTGATTGGATGCTCACTACACAAGGTCCTGGAAAGTACTTAAGCCTCTTCCTGTGCTGAATGCAGAAGGAAGTGCCTAGTGGAAGCTGGGGAATGACATTTCTGTGCTGGAAGGAATGTCTTCAATTGCAAGAGAATGAGTAACTGGTTTATAGATGACATACACCTATGAGCTACTTTAGGAAATCTGCCATTCCTGGGACTATCCTTGAGGTTCTATTTTGTTTTTGTTTTTGGCGGAACCGGGGATTGGACTCAAGCCATTGGGCTTGCCAGGGAAGCGCTTATTCCATTGAGCCATCTCCCTGGCCCCGGGACTATCCTTGAAATGGTCTTTTTGCGGCCAATTAGACCAGCACAGAGAAGGAAGGCCAGTTTAAGGGATCACTCAAGAATGACCATGGTGGCTGGGTGTGGTGGCACATTAGGCAACTTCAGCTACTGAAGGAGGAGGATGTCAGGTTTGAGGTAGGCCTGGGCAAATTTGGGAAACCTTATCTCAAAATAAAAAGTAAGGGGCTGGGGATGTAATACTGGGTTCACTTCTCAGTACCATGGTGGTGTGGGAGATCAATTGTACCTATCTGAACTATTGTGGTCCTTTCTTTGTATCATTGCAGCAATCTTTCTTTTAAGGCTGAAAATCTTATTGGAGCAGACGTAAGACCACAGAACTACAGAAATTATGTAGTATTAGACAATAAGTTCCACAGCTATCACGAGTAGACTGCCTTTCTCAGTGTCATTGCTAACACAATGCCTGGAGCCTAGAAGCCGCTTTAGAATCTTTCAGCTCTAACTCTGGTGCTTTATCACAGATGATATCAACCACAGGATCATTGTTCTCTGTCCTCAGTTTGACAGGAAGTGGAAGGAAAAGCAGGCAAGAAAATGAGTAGAGACGTAAACTGGACCTTTTGGTGGTTTGCAGGTGGGGCGGCAGTGTAAGCAGAGGCAGGCACGCTCACAGGCTGTGGGTCTTGGGGGTGACCTACTTGGGGTAGAAGAGGACAGGAATGTGATGCCATGAGATGTTCAGTCTGCTGGATGAAGAGTGCCAACCTGGGACAGAGGTACTGGGGCCAGATTATGAAGAGCTTCTGGGGATGCCTGCTTCACGTCTTCTTATTGCTGCTGGTTGCTTTTCTCAGGACAAAGAGAACAGGGCTGGGGAGGGAGAAAAGGAGAGAGAGCGTAACTACATTAAGTCATAACTACATAACTACATTAGGCCTTATTTGTTAAAAGTAACAGTGCTTTCAGTACAGGGCTGACTTTCCAGGATAAGCCATTCTTGCTGCTCTGTGGTCGTTCTCTTTGCTGTCGTTACAACCTGGAAACTTTGATTTTTGGAAAGGCAAGTGAGAAGCATTATAAAGTTCTCTGAACTCAAGGTTAGGCCTATCTTAGTTAACCAGTTGGCTTACTTCAATTTCTTTATGTGTCTTGACAAGGAAAACTAAAGAGGAAAGAAGAATCTGTTTTCAAAGCTGTACTTTTAGATGCTCACAGGAGGCTTTCTTAAGGATTCCTCCAGGCGGTGAACCCACTGCTAAGACCAAGCCTCTGATTTGAGAGAATGGCTTTACCCCCATTCATCTCCCTTTAAAAAAAAAAAGCCACAGAATATTTGTAGAGTTGTCCAAGGTGACTGAATGCCACAATAGAAATGAATACATTCCACCTAATTTTAAAAAGACAGCTCTTGAAAAGCCTCATCTGTATGTTCAGCATTATGATAGAGAATTGCTATATATACATTCCATCACATGGGTCTTAATTTTTTTTTTCTTTAGCTAGCTCAGATCCACATCTTTCATTGGCTAATTTTAAGTGCTTAGCATGATGTAGATGAGCAGATCTCAGAAGGGCAATTATAGGGAATAATAGCAGTAATCACAAATATCAGCTGATGTGATTGATGCCATCTGTTTCTGCAGCTATGAAGCAGATTCCATTGCTGTCACAATCTCTCCGCCTGTGCTCTCTGGTTTACAGATGCACCTCTACAGGAGCCTGTGGGTCTATAGCATAGGAGAAGACACTAGTCTGCTTGGTGTGGTTTGAGGGGAGAGGAGACACCACAATGAAAACAGAATTACACTAATTATTAAAAATGAAAACTTGTGAAGTTTTACTATACAGATTTGTAGGCAGAATGTTGTTCTTTAGAAGGAAAAAAAATAAAGACATTCATTGTTTCTATCTCTATAATTGTTTTAAGGCCTTATCTTGAGACAACTGTCAATATCTTGATTCTATATCATCTCATAAGCCAGGTAAGTTATTCTCAATCATTTTTCTTTTGGTGGTAGTAATATTGCTGTGTTGAAGCCTGTGATGTCTTCCTTTTTTGGTTCCTTTGAATGTGGCTACTTTGATTGATCCAGACCCATTTGTCAAAGATGTAAAACCTCTGTTCTCTGTTAACATTTATGCCAGCCACTTCCTTTCAGATGACCCCCTCTAGAATGCCTGACCTCCTTAACTAAAAATGACAATGTTATTTACCTCTATTCCTCTTGAGCCACCCATTGTGAGGCTAACCCCTTTGCTTTTGTTATCACTCCAAATCCCCATTTCAAAAAATCATTGGAAACTGCAACTCTGTATTATGTCCTCTTATCCATTTGGGTCTTTCATTCCCCTATTCAAGCTGAACTTTCTCTGAGCTGGCTGTGTGGAAGGTTCCTGGAACTTTGGAGACTGCTGATATTATCCCTCCCCAGATTGCACTTGTAGGCTGGCATCCTCAGCTTCCTGAGGACTTGGCAAAGCCCTATTGCCAGCTTCCTCTCATCTTATGAATGTGAGGTTCTTTGTCATTACACAGGTGTGTTCAGCAATGCCAGCCACACTTGTCACTCTTTGTGGCTGTTGCATGAATGATTGTCCTGGTCGACCCGTCACCCTTCCCTCTCTGTAGCCATTTGCCATCATCAGTCTTTTGGCTTGCCTTCCAAGTATGGCTTTTCATGATCTGGGCATTGCCTGTCATTCTAGCATTTACCTTTCTCCTATCTTTTTTCCTTGCACAGAATGTTGGCCACTTCCCAGTCCCCATGTCCTAGCAAGACTGTGTTAGAAGGGAGCACTGTTCAGGCTCTGTAGCCACAGGCAGCTGGTTTCCTAACCCATACCAAAGATCCTTCACCCTTTACTCATCCTGCCCCTGGGATTCCCTGGTTGATAAACTGGGAATGACCAACTGGGCAAGTTCTGGTTTGCTCTCCCTTTCTCTGTTTAGGAGTAATTCAGGGTTTTCTTCTGTTGCTCCATGTTCTGACTCTTTCCTATTTGGGAGGCTACCATGGCCAAATCCATTCAGTTGGTATCTTCCAGTTCTGTTTTCCTGGTTCCATACTTATTCAACAATTTAGCCATTACCATTTCAAAGACCCCCATAATTAACTTAATTTTTTCTCCCAAATTTCTGAACCTAGATGGGGAAAAGGGTCACTCTTTATCAGTGTCCCTCTTGGGTACTCCCCAAAAGCCTCATTGTTTGTGGTACCCATAACAATCAAGTTTTCTCACTCTAAATCTCACCTACACAGCAACATTCTAACCCTGCTCATGTACCATTGCATGATTTGGTGGGATTCCTTGGACCTGTTGTTATCTTACTGAATATTGGCAGAAATCCCATAGATTGGGTTAGCATAGGAAGAAACTTAGCCTCTGAGAGGTGAAGTAATTGGCCCAGCATGCCTGGCTGTTTACAGCAGATCCAGGCTATTACGTATATGTATTAACCCTTCACCAGCTTGGGAAATTCATACTCCATCTCAAATTCATCTTAGATGTAAAGGGAGATGCATCTGAGATGGTGCCTGTTATGTACTCTTTACATCATTTACTTCATTGGGCATAATATTGCTTGTAGGTTTTAAAAGATAACCTCCTTGCTAGACTCAAGGTTAAAAAATGTGACATTTCCTCTAATCTCAGAGTTCAGTCTCTGGAAGAAGCACAAGTGGCCTTTGGTAAATTTTAGTTAAAAAAAAATTAAAGATGAAGATAAGACAAAAGAAGGAAGGAATGGAGGAAATACACATAACTAAATTAAATTTTGAGTCATACATCTCTTTTTAAAAAAAATTAGAGCTCTGGAAAGGGAACTAACTCTATCATATTTAATTTTTACAGTAATATGCAATAATCTAGACATTATTTATTCACTCCTTATAGTGCAAGTTTATGAAGCACCTTTACCATGTTAGTGTAAAAGAAAAGAAGAATCTCTGCTTCTAAGGAATTTACAATCAACAAGGAAGCAATTAAAGACAAAGTATAAGATGAACATTGCTGGGCCAGCCAAATGGCTTAGTGAAAGCCAAATGGCCAAATGGCAAACAGGCACAGGGGCTGGGGGTTCAGTCCCCAAGCCTGTCTCAGCCTATCCCAGGGTTGGGGCAGGCTGAGACAGCAATTGAGACAGCATGGTGGCATGTGCTTGTAATCCCAGCTCTTGGAAGGCTATAAACAGGCAGATCACTATGAGTTCAATCTATCAGTGAGACCCTGAACACCCTGTAGACCCTTCCTTAAAATACAAAAAAAAAGAAAAGATGGAAGTTGCCATAAAGAATGTTAACAGATGCAGTTGCAAGAAATAGAAAGCTAACTGTTTTGTCTGATTTAAAGACTGCAAGTTGTCAAAAAGAAGTTGTCCATGTCACACCCACAGTCATGGCTGACTGGTACTTGAGTATGAATTTGAAAAAGATCTGTGCTCTACAGATGACAGTAAAATTTATAGATACTGAAAATTTTTAAGATAGAGTTGATAGTTCAGTAGACCTTGAAGATAGTGCCCATTTGAAATACTGTGAGTTTTTAAAGTTAAATTTAAATTCCTTTTAATTCTATTTTTGAATATTTGTCTGTTTGGTTTGGCTTGGTTTAGTTTTTGAGAAAGGAACCAGACTGGCTTAATACTCATGGCAATCTTCCTGCCTCAGCTTCCTGAGTGCTGGGAATACAGGCATGTGCCATAATGCCTGGCTTTTATCTATTTTTGAATATTTAATACTTAGTGGCAAAGAACAAATTGTCATCTTCCTCACATAGACTCTCTGCCTACCTTCTAGGTTTCGTAGTACCCAATTGAAGACTCCATTCAGACCTCAGAGCTGAAATTCTTCAAACATTATGCCATGGAAGTTGAACATTTCTAATTAGTGACTTAACGGAAGTTAAGTCACAAACACACAAAAATAACCTCAGCAGAGAACAGAAAGGAAAAGCACAGAGGCAAGAGGGGAATTGTGCTGCTGGCCCAGTTGGGTGTGATGACAGGAGGAGCCTACTTCCTAGGTGGGGAAGTGTTGTTTTTTCCAGTGAACTTTCACTTCTATCCAACAAAGGGAAGTTTCTCCAGAGCATGAACAAATCAAAGAATCTAAGAGAATATCACAAAAACTACTCACTGTTGGCTGGAGGGCGGCCTCTTGCTCAGATTCTAAGCAACAGAGTCACCATACAGGGATGCTCATTTGACTTTTCTCAAATCACAAGGAGGTGAAGACACTCCTTTAATTTAGATAATGAACCTGGATGGAGTGACATTTCATTGAAGCCATGCTCAGAGCTGAATTCCTCATGAGCAATTGTCACTAGTCCAAAGGTCCTGGAGTAAGCAAAGTTGGGCTTTCTGGTAGCCTTCAGGCCACAGGGAGGAGGAACAGTGGGTGTGGTGAGCAAGGTGAAGGAAGGGCTTGAGCATGTCTATTTCTGGTCATTATGGACCATCTCCTCCAGGATCAGTGTGAAGACCACTTCTAGTTTAAGGTTTAGATTATTAATGAATAGTAAATACTTTGTCTGGTACTATCCTTCACCCATTATGACAGTGTGAGGTGTTATTGTCAATCTTCTCTAGAGTCCCTATTCCTACACAGGTCAACTAATCCTAAATGACTCTCTTAGTTACTTTTCTCTCCTTACTGAGTCAACATATGCAACACCCAAATGAAAGAGGGCAAGCTCTCTTTAGCTCACAGTTTGTGGAGGTTTCAGTTCATACTTGGCTGGTTCCAAGACAGAGTGGCACATGGCAGAGAGCAGCAGTTCATGGCTTCAGAAAATAGTAAAATCAACAAGAGCAAAGAGGGAACAGCAGCAGAGAGCAAGCATCTTTCTCTTATACTGTATGCAGGCCACCAACCTGAGGGTGGGTATAACACGCACATTTTTAATTCCAGCATTGAACCATAAATCAATCATAAACTCTAGAAGCTGGGGTGGGTACATCTAGACACAAACTGCAGCTTTCCATGCCTGGCCTCTAAAGGGTTCATGTACATCCCTTTAGGCTGAAAGCATTTTTGTCCACCTCTAAGAGTTGCCAAAGTCCTCACAGTTTCAGCATTGCTGAAAAGTCTAATTCCCAAGTCTGTTCCAAGAGCTAAGGCAAACTCTTTGCTATGAGCTCCTGTACAAATGAAAAGTTAAACACCTCCAACATTCAATGGCACAAAATAAACATTACCCTACCAGTAAGTATAAACAGAGGGGATAAACATCAGACCAAATCAATTCCAAAATCCAGCAGGGAAAATATTAAATTCTACAGGTCCATGTGCAACATCCAAGGCAATCTGTGGTCAATTGTGGGCTCCATGTGGCTCCACCTCTGTGGCACTTCTGGTAGTTATAGTTTGCATGGCTTCTCTCTTTGGCATGCTCTGCTCCCTCCTTGCAGTTTTCCTCAGGCAATCCATATGTGTGGCTTCTCCAAACTGCTGGGGTCTCCACTGCACCTTTGGCTTCACCCTCACAGCTTCACACATTGCCCTCTCAGGAGCACATTACCTGGCTAACCAGGCCTTCTGATACCTGGGTGGAATCCTTCTTAACTCAAAACTCTGGTATTCTGCATGTGCCTAAAAATAAGAAGTACATGGATGATGCCAAGGTCTGGTTCCTAGCCAGGCTTCTTTATGTGTTGGCTGTAGAAGTTGAGTCCCTGGATTATGGAGTACTCTGAGCCTGATTCTGAGGACCAAATTTTCTATGCTGCCACCATTGTGGAACCTGGTGTGGCCACTGCCACTATTCTGGAACAAGCTACTCTAAAGCTTTTTCTGCAAAGTGAGACTTTGGCTTTTGCAGTTTTCAGGCTGCAAAGACTTGCTGCTGCTTGTGATGCCCTCAGGCCATCGTTTGTAGTCTCTTTCTCAGCAATCAAGATGTCTCAGCTCTATCTTTGCTTTTCCTGGAGCTTTTTTTTTTCTGGCCAAATTCATACTTTATATCATCCTGCTGGGCTCTTTGCTCTTGATTTTCAACATAGATCTGGCTAAAGGCCCCCAACAATAGCTATACTACAGCCTCAACATTTTACTGCCTGGAATAGTCCACTGCCCTTCATCTTAGTTTTAGGAAATGAGCAAAACAGACAAAACTTCTGCTCAGCTGTAATACACACTGATCCAAAGCAATCTTTTGTTCCAGCAGAAATCTCCTGAGCCCGCTCTTCACAGGGTAAGATTTCTATCAGTCTTCTGGCTTGAACCATGACAAGAGTCTCCCATACCGAACAGCCTAAGGCATCCTAGCTCTACTCTTTCAGGCGACATCTCTGAAGCTTTCCAAACTCTTCCCACAGGCTCTTGAGCCGTGTGTTCAGGTACAGTCACAGAAATGACTCTACTTCTCTGGTACCAAATTCTGTCTTGGTTACTTTTCTCTCACTGTCCAGACAAAATACCCAACATCTAAATTAAAGAGGAAAAGCTTTATTTAGCTCATAGTTCGTGGAAGTTTCAGTCCATACTCAGCTGCTTCCAAGACACAGTGACACACGGCAGAGGGCAGCCATTCATGGCAGCAGGGAACAGCAAAGGCAGAAAGAGCGAAAAGGAAGGAGCAGCAGCAGAGAGCCAGTGCCTCGGGTACTCTTCTCTCTTTGCTGGGATAAATACCTGATAGCCAAAACGAAGAAAGGAAAGGCTTATTTAGGTCACAGTTACTGGAGGTTTTCGTGTATACTCGGCTGGCTCCAAGGCAGAGTGGCACATGACAGAGGGCAGCAGTTTATGGCAGTAGAATAGAGCAAAACAGCAAGAGCAAATGGGAGGAGTAAGAGCAGCAATGGCTACAGAGCGTGAGTCTGTCTCTCTGTCTTTCTTAGTTACATTCAGACTTCTGCCCCAGCCTGGGTATAGCACTCACATCCATAATACCAACCTTAGATCATGCATGAATCAGACTGTAGAACTTCACCTCAATGACTGTGTAAGGCTTGGGGCGGGGGGGGGGGGGATGTACACAAACCATAACAGCAAGCTTCTTTCCTTCTCTTATTTTGTACACAGGCTACCAACTACAGGGTGGGTATACACTCACACCCATAGTCCCAGCATTGAACCATGAGTCATTCATGAACTCTAGAAGCCTCATGACTGCATGAAGCTTTGGGGGGGGGGCAGAGACAAACCGTAACAATGGGGAATATTGAATTTCCTGTAACTAAAGGACTAAAGGACAGGTGTGAGGATCTCACTCCTCCTGGGATATGAGAATGAGAAAAGGGTTGTATTTTGTACTCAAGTGCACTTATCTTAGCCAGTGTATATTCATGGTGCGCTAAGAGCCAAGAGCAGTGTTATCTTGGTGGTAGAGGTCACAGATCTCCAAGTTCTCTGTTTCAAGCCTTTGTCAGTATCAGCACCAGCCATCACCTGGGGTGCCAGGCGGGTTCTTCCAATTGCTGTGTCCCCTCAGATAGCACAGTCCCCTTCTCACCCACTTTCTCTGTCTTCCCAGGAGATGAACTGGAAGTACAGCCCTGACAGGTTCCTGACACCCGACTACCCACACCCCCACACATAGTGACTCTCACTAAAATGCCTCCTCAGGGTGGCCTGTGCCTCTAAGTAATTAGGCTGTACCTGGAACAACCCTGTTTCATGTTCTGTCCAGCATCTGTGATTCCTGGATAAGTGTGGCAGGCAGTCAGGTGCATGTGGGGTGTTTCTTCTTCAGTACCAAATGGCAATGGAATTTTGCAGCAAAGACAGTACTTGCACTAGGGATTTCTTCATCTTTATCAACAAAGAAAAGCTGCTCACACCATCTCCTTGGAGCCTGAAGTCCCTGATCTATTCTGAACTCATCTCAAAGTGGCATCTTCTCCAAGATAAAGGAAACAGGCACCCCATGCCAGGGTGTATAGGACTCCACAGTAGCCGTGGGGCTGCTAGACGGTCGCAATCTCCACACTACATTTGAGGTCTCATTTTTATACACATCATTCCTACCATATAAATCACTTCATTAAATGAACACACAAATGAAAAAAAAAAAAACACTTTGATAAGGGAAAGAGAAAAGAGGAGTTGGCAGCACTGGATCATAGGCAGGATGTGTGTGGTGACGCTGTGGACCACCGTTTACTCCAGACATCTGTTCTGATTGGTTGAGACCTATGCTGTAGTGATTGTTAAATATGTTTTTTCATTAGTACATATTCATTGTATGTAATGATTACATTCCTTGTGTGGTGTTGGTGCATGTACATAACCCATTTTCATTCCTTTTGCATCCCCTTTCCAGCCTGGCTGCATTTTTCCTCTCCATTCCCTCTCCCTCCATCTGTTTTTTTTCCTATTATATTTTACTTTGCTCTTTATTTATATTTTGGATTTGTTATATACATGAAGGGCCAGGGAGATAGCTCAGGAGAAGGGCCAGTAGAAGGACCCTAGCAAATGCGGGGTCCTGAGTTCAATCCCTGGTGCCACACACACAAAAAAGTCTTCTGCTGTACATGAAATCACATGATATCTAAACTTGTGTGATTTATTTCATTGAATATTATGCTCTCAAAGTGCACCTGTTTTCCTAAAATGACTTGAGTTTATCCTTCTTCATGGCAGACTGACACTATTATATGCAAATATCACGTTTTCTTTATGCATTCATCAGTTGACTGACATGGAGGCCACTTCCAAGCTTTAAATATTGTGAATTCTGCTACTGTGTGCATGCATTTCTATAGTATGATGACTTTATTTCAGGAAAGTATCTCGGAAGGCAATAGCTGTGTTGAATGGAATTTCTATTTCCACTATGATTTTCATAATTGTACAAGTTCACATTCCCTCCAACAATATAGAAGTGTTCCTTTTTTTCTCCCATAGCTTTGTAGCATTTGTTGTTATCTGATTTCTTGATGATAGCCATTCTTTCTAGAAGACGACAAAAATCTCAGTATTGCTTAAACTTGCTTTCTCAAATGGCTAGTGATGTTGAATAATTTTTCATTTGCTTTGTTTTTCTTTCTTTGAGATAGGGTCTCACTATGTCATTGATTCTAGTCTTGAACTCACTATGTATCTAAGGCTGACCTTGAACTTGTGGTGATTCAACTGCCTCAGCCTCCCAAGTGCTGGAATTACAGGTATGCACCACCATGCCCAACTAATTTCTTTTCATATATTTATTAGCCATTTGTATTTTTTCCTTCTAAGAAATATCTACTCATTTCAATTATCCATGTTTTGATTGGATTTTTAATTTTGGGAGTCTATTTTCCAAGTTCTATATATATTCTATGTATTAGTCCTCTGTACAAGGAATAGCTGGCAATTTTTCTCCATTCTGTAGGCTATTGCTTCATTCTGTTTGTTGTTTCTTTCATTCTGCTGATTTTATTTATATATTTGTTTATTTTTGTATTTTAGTACTAACTCCACAGGGTCTCACTACACAGATTGGACTCATAGTGATCCTCCTGTCTTCAGCCTCCCAAGCACTGGAATTACAGTTTCACACCACCGTGCCCAGTCTCAGTCATCCATTTTAGCATGCCCCAGGGTCAGGGCTGGAATGGCACTCTATTATCAAACCCCAGTCCCTGTGTCTGCCTCAGCAGGCACGTTAGTCTGCTGAGCTAACTGGTGGCCCTCTGCGAAAGTTTTTTTTTTTGTATTTAGTACCAAGTCTACAGGGTCTCACTACATAGATCCGACTCAGATTGATCCACCTGTGTTCAGCCTCCCAAGGCTGGGACTACAGGTGCACACCACCATACCCAGTCTCAATTGCTGTCTCAGTATCCCCCTGGGTCGGGGCCGGCACAGCAGGCAAGGGGGAGGGGAGGATTGAACTCTAGCCATTGCATCTGTCTAAACAGGTGCTTAAATCCGTTGATCTATTTAGCTGGCTCTTCTGCTGAAGTTTTAAAACTTGATATGAT
This sequence comes from Ctenomys sociabilis, assembly GCA_004027165.1. Taxonomy (NCBI): domain Eukaryota; kingdom Metazoa; phylum Chordata; class Mammalia; order Rodentia; family Ctenomyidae; genus Ctenomys; species Ctenomys sociabilis. The sequence continues at coordinate 146,046 of PVKA01001268.1, forward strand.
ACCATATACTAATTCTCAGTATTGTTGCCTATGCCACTGAGGCTCTGTTCAGGAAGACCTTGCCTAGGGGGTGGGGAGATGGCTCAGTGGAACAAATGCTTTTCTGGAAAGCATTCAATCCCCAGTTCTGCCAAAAAAAAAAAAAAAAAAAAAAAGAGAGAAATACCTTGTCCATACCTACATCTTCAAGAACTTTATCTACTTTGTCATTCAACATATTAAATGTTTCTGTTTTAACATCTTATATTTTTCATCCATATTGACTTTAGTATGTGACGAGGTATGGTTTTATTTGTTTCTTTTTCTTTTTTTGATGGTACCAGGGATTGAACTCAGAACCTTGTGCTTGCCAGGCAAGCACTTATCTATCTCCCCAGCCCAAGATATAGTTTTAGATTCAATCTTCTGTGTGTGAATAACAAGTTTTCCCAGCACTATCTATTGAAGAGGCTATCTTTTGTTCAGTGTAAGTTTTTGACACCTTTATCAAAGATCAAGTAACTGAATATGCTTGTGGTTTTTTCTTTTGCATCTGTTCCAATTATCCATATGTCCACACAATATCATGCTGTTTGTATCATCGTAGTTTTGTGCTATAATTTAAAGTCCAGATTTTTGAATCATCTTGCTTCGTTCTTATTGCCCAAGATTGCTTTTATTATTGTAGGTCTCTTCTGAATGAATTTTAGAATTTTTTTCCTAGTTCTCTGAGAATTGTTACTGGTATTCTGATTGGGATTATATTAAAAATAAGTTCTGAAAATATGACTATTTTGACTATACAGGCTTTTACCTATCCAGAAAAAGGGATATCTCTCTATTTTCTGATCTTCTCTTTGTTTTTCTTTTTCAGAATACTGCTGTTTTTGCTGTAGAGGTCTTTCACTTCTTTGGCTAGGTTAATTTGTAGTTATTTAATTTCCTTTATTCTATTGTGAAAGTATTGCTTCCTCCTTCCTTTCTTGGTGAGTTCATTATTGGTTTATAAGAACAGCTTTGACTTTTGTGTGTGGGCTTTTATCTTGCTACAGTACAAAATTTGGTTATTAATTCTAGGAGCTTTTGGTGGACTTTTATGGATCTCGTAAGTGGAGGATTATACCATCTGCAAGTAATGAGAACTTGACTTCTTGCTTTCCTATACATATCTGTTTTATTCCTTTTCTCTTGCGTAATTGCTCTGACTAATCTTTTCACAAATATATCATACAGCAGTGGTGATAGCAGAATCCTGTTCTTGACTTTGGAAAGGAAGATGTCAGCTTTCCCTTTTCTTTTTTTCTTTTTTGTTTTTTTCTTATTGTTTTGCTTTTGGTTTTGTTTCTGTTTTATGTGAGGTCTTACTATGGAGTTTAGGTTGGTCTTGAACTCACTATATAATCTTCCCGGCATTGAACTCTTGGTGTTCTCCTGGCTCAGCCTTCCAGATACTGGGATTACAGGTGTGTGCCAGTGAAGCAGAAAAACCCACAGGAGTCCTGACAGAACAAACAGAAACACAGAGTTTAGGAACAAAGGGCAGTTTATTCTGTCATCATCTCTGTAAGAGACTGACATCTCCTTGGGAGCCCTGAGCAAAGCTTTATTTCCATTTTTATATTTCCTTTTCTACATGGCAATTTTTCATTGGAAATCAGCATGAAGTGGAGTTACAGAACTAAAACAGTGATTAAGGGGGTGAACAGTGAGAGAGAGAGTTCTAATGGAGCTTTCCAAGTCTGCTATGCTCTACTGACATTACCTCATAGCTGTACCCATACATAGCTGGGCTCATAACCATCAATTTCCTCAGGGTGCTCAGCTGTACAGTTAACCCATAGTTGCCCAGCTTCACCCCAGGAGGAGGTTTCCTTTCTCACTATGACACCTGGCTAGCTTCTCCTCATTTAATATAATGTTGACCATTAGCTTATTATAAATGGCTATTAATAGACTGAGATAAGGTCCTTCTATACCTATTCTCTTCAAAGTTTTTATGATGAATAGATGCTGGATTTGTCAAAGGCTTGAGACGAATATGTAGTTTTTTCCTTTGTTCTATTTATACAATGTATTATAATAATCAATTTATGCATTTTGAACCACCCCACAACCCTGGATTGAATCCACCTTGATTCTTAGGTACTTTTTTTGGGATTTGTTGTATCCTATTTGATGGTATCTTGTTGAGGCTTTTTACATCAGTGTTCATCAAAGAAATTGGTCGGGTTTTTTTTTTTTTTTTGATTGGGCCCATTTCTGGTTTTACAATCAGGGTAACACAAGCTCACAAGCTTTCAGACATGACTTTGATGATTTTGGAAGTATTCCTTCCTTTGGGAGTACCCTTTGGGAATATTGGTGTTATATCTTCCCTGAAGTTCTAGTAGAACCATTACTAAATCCCTCAGGACCTGGGCTTTTTTTAGTTGTTAGCTTTTCAATTACTTGTTCAGTTTTATTGACTAATACTATATTATTCAGGGTTTTTATGTCTTCTTGGTTCAGCTTTAGTAGTTCATATTATCTAGAAATCTATCCATTTCTTCTAAATTCTCCATTTTATTAGAGTCCATGTTCTAAAACTGGATACTAATGATCTAGATCTTTCCTTTTTTAGGTAAGATTGGCTAATGGTTTTATCTTTCATATATAGGACATGAAAAACTAATATGTGACTTATCTGTTACACTCCGTTGGAATTTAAATATTAAACTAGCCATAGTTATTGGAAAATAACAGTTACATTTTATGTTTTATGGTATTTGATACTCAGATAAGATAGTAATGTTGTTTCCTGCCTTCATTACAATATAATATCATTAATCTTTGCTCCTGGAGGTTTAACAACTGAGGTTTGATAGAAAAAAATTGAAACAATAGATGGAATAAGAGGATAGCCAATATATTGGCTCTAGTCCCCTGAGGTTAGTGAGGACCCAGGACATAAGAGAACCTGTACTACAACATTATATAATGCAGTCCTTGGTCTTATGACCAAGGAGATTTTAGGGCCACTGAGAAAAGTGATTAACAATGTATAGTGTGCCTAAGGAGGGTTACCAGGAAAGAAGAAATTCTCCCAAGCTTTCACAGAAAGCAATTCGGTCAAACAATGGTTCTGACTCAGCCAGACAATTCACACTGACAGAAGAACTAAAGGGTCTAGGCATGGTTTCAAATTAATTCTTGAGGAGACATTACTGGCCTTGATAAATAGTAAAAAATTGACTAATACAGGTGTCACCTTAACTCAGTCTTGAACATCCAGCAGAAATGTATAACCACAAGAAAGAAAATTGCAGAAGTCCTCCAACACAGCTCCTTCAGCTTCAACTGACCACCCATTACTTGAAACTATAAAACTGAAGAAGTGGATCCAGTGCACAGGCCTGGCATGTGAGTGGGAGTGCGTGGAGCCCACTGGATCCTCATTCCAGCCAGCACCCAGGCCCGGTGTATGAGTGGACCACCTAGGGGACTCCATATCCTCACTCCAGCCAGCACCTAGGCCAGGCCTACATGTGGAACTTCCTCCATCAGACAGGCCCAGTGTGGAACCCTGGGGCAGAACACCCTTCAGAGAGCCTATAGGCAAGACTCACTCAGCTGATCCAGGAACAGAACATCTTGCCAGAGTGGCACAGTGGATTCACTTCCAAGGGCTGCAGTAGGAAGAAGTGAAGCACAGCAGCTAGACCCAAGCCACACCCACCCGCACAAGTTTCAACTTGGTAGATCCGACCTGGTGCTAAGGTAATAGCTCTAGCAAAGCTCTACACCAAAGGTCAGAAGGCAGTGCTATACAAAATGACGAAGAGAAGGAGCAAAATGCATTCTCAGGCCCCAAGCCCACCCAGAACAATTGCAGGAGACAATAGCATAGAAGAAATTGGAAATCACACACCTGAAATCTATGAAATAATAGTGTCTGAAGTATAGAAACCACTTCAGAAAGGTATAGAAGAAATCAGATCAGAAATAATTTCTGAAATAAAAAAAGAAATGATAACTGTAATGGAAGAAGTACTAAGTGCTTCTGAAGAAGACACTGATAAAAAATGGAGGAGAATAGAAAAATGATGGAATCCTTAAATGAGCAATATAGGAAAGGAATAGAATGCATGAAGCAGATTCAAAGGGCTATACAGGAAATTAAAATCTCAATCACAATCTGGCAAAACCTTTTTGAATGGAAGTGAAAATAGAATTTCAGACCTTGAAGAAACTACTGCAACTGATTAAAAGGTAAGTAAAGATGTCTTAAAAGCAACTAGGATGCAGGAAAAAATAATTCAACAACTGCAAGATGATGCAAAAATGAACAATGTAAGACTAATAGACATCAATAACAAAGGAGTCAATACAAATGATATAAAAAGAATATGGGCAGAAGTAATAGCAGAAAACTTCCCAAATATGGGGAAACAATCTGATATTCATTTAACCAAAGAATTCCAAAGAATATCAACCCAATTAAAACCACACTCAGACACATAATAATCAAGATCCCAGAAATTTAGCACAGGAACAGTATACTAAAAGCCACTAGAGAAAAGAAACAGATCACATTTAGAGGCAAACCCATCAGAATAATGGCAGATTTTCTTCACACACCATCAAGTCAAGAAAAGCATGGCACAAAGTACTTCAAGTGTTGCCAGAAAACAAATTCCAACCCAGACTGATAATACCCTGCAAAACTTTCTTTCAAAATTAATGGAGAAGTGAAATACTTCCATGACAAAGATCAACTGAAGAATCTTATGATGACAAAGCCAACCCTACACAGACTGCTAAAAGATATTCTAGAGAGGGATCAAAATGATCACAACTCCATGAATGAGAATGGAAAGAACCCACCAAATAGGGCAAACAAAACACAGGCGAATAAGAGATATACAACAGCAGTCTTTCAGTTATTCTTTTGTATACAGCAGCAAAATATTTCCATCAGCACACTCTACAAATGGACTTCTCCTGCACCTTATGGGTCATGATTCTCTGGTCCTACAGGGTGGATATCAAGGAAATAGCAGTAGCTCAAACCCACAAGGGACACCTGGCCTTCAGTCAGCATCGTGGACACCGTCCACGTCCGCCATGTAGTAGGTCTTTGTGTGATGTCCCATCCGCAAACTGTAAGTGCTGGTCATACACTTGCCATTCCAGTATTTTTGTTATGTTTCATTCTTCGTAGTTCTTTATTATTATGAAAACTTTTTCTTACTTGATATTTTTGTATATATTAATTTAATAAAATATTGAGTGAGTACTCCGAATTGATCACAGATTAATACCTATTATACACTACATTCTGGCCTCTTACTTGGACTCACAATTTAATTTTTGAATATTATTTTGAAATATTAATTTTGAATTAATTAATATTTAATTAATTTTCCGAATATTGTTTAATTTTAATTTTATGATTTATACTGTTTCATTGACTTACAATCTACTTATAAGACATGGTATGATAATTTCTAGTATTAGAAATTTTAAAAACTGTATATCTATTTTCCATTGACTATATATTAGTTCTTTCTTGTCTTTTACACACCACACACACACACACACACACACACACACACACACACACGAAAAAAATATGTATATAACCTGACATATGATTGATACTATTTTGTGGAAATCTTCAGTGACCTTTTAAATAGGTTCATCTAATATAATTATATTTTACATAGTCCTGCACAGCTACCATTTTGAGAGCTCTTTATTCTTTATCCAGGACCACACAGCAGCTTCTCTTGCCTTCAGGATTACAGTCTCTGTTATTTCCTATATGCTACATCTGGAGGTATTAGAATATTTCGAGTTTGTGTAACTGGAAAATATTTTACTTTTAGTTTTCAGAGCTATGTTTGCTAAGTATAAAATTCAATGAGAACAGATCTTTTTTTCAGTTCTTTGAATAAATAAGTCTAGTTTCTTACCCACTTGCTCTTTTACTTTCCTAATGTGGAATAAGATGCTATTTAACTTTGTTCTTCCATAGCTAATATTTTTTCTAGTATATGCTTTAATGGGTTTTTTCTTTACAATTAATTTTGGACAATGTCATTTTTATGTATCTTGGTATAATTTTATTCATATTTCTTGTGCAAAAGGTTCATTTTTCTTGAAATGTGATGCTATAATTTTAACTAAGTTCAGAAATTTTAAATCTTTAAATATTTATTGCCTACCCCCTTCTACTTTGAGAATTATAATTATATGACTATAAGTTTCTTGATTTTAGCACGGAGAGAGCTATTATATGACTGATCTGTAAACTCTTCTTCGTGTTTATTTTAGACAACTTTTATTGTTATATTCACTTAAGTTTGTAAATATTTTTTAAAATTGT